>JANHAO010003047.1:0-27022 GCA_026873985.1 Saraca asoca | reverse complement strand
TGCATAAAAATATTATTTTTATTAAAAACTTTATATATATAAATTTCATCTTAAGTCAAGCTACACGATAATATTTTTGTTATTAAAATATTTTTATGATAAGTATTAACAAATCATTACTAGTAAAAATCAAAAGTTAAATGCATATTATATTAAAAAAATACAAAAAAGAATATTTAATTTTTTTCATCTTTATCATTTTTTTATAAAATTAATTCATATTTAACTGATTTTGGTCAAAATTGCAAACCACATTTTTCAACTCTCTCAATTATCTTTGGCTATTTTTAAAAAAAAATTTATGGAAAAGAAATTTTCTGTCAATACATTTGCATGGTCGCCTATTAGAAAGAAAATTTCATAGGTCATTTTTGTTAATTAAGGATGAAATTTAGCAAAGGATATAAACTTTTTATCACTGAATTTTTACCAAAGCTCAGATACGTCATGGATCTCTGTCTATCCTAAAATACCTCACTAAATAACCAATTTTTTTATAATAGTCATCAATATCCAATCAACAATGGAAAAAAAAAAGGGGGGTAAATCAACTTAGGCACTTTTGAGTAAAATTTTAGAATACATATTATGTTAGTATAAAAAATTACAATAGTAAAATATAAGTATTCATAATTTAAGTGATGATAAGAAAATTTTTATTCAAGAGCTATATAACTAGCTATCGATTGTATTATAAAAAAAAAAAAATGAGGCTTTTACTTTTAGTTAATTTAATGTTGGTGGGTTAATTTTTCTATCAAGTAGATACATGAATTATCAAGCATAAATAATATTCTCCTTCATTCCTTTTTATCTTTAATTAAAGTAAATGTATAAGATTTAAAACATTTTATTTTATTAATTTATCCTTTATTAAAAATTAATTAGTGCATGAAGTGATTAAGTATTTATTAGAATAATAATAAAAAATTAAAAAAACAATAAAGCCTTGAAATAGCATAAGTTATTTAGTTTAATTTTTTGTTCAAATGTTTTGAATTCTGTTATATTACTTTATTACAAAATCATCACCAACATCTATTAAAGTTAATTTAATTTTTTATTTACGATGATAATTACATAATAATTATCTAAAATATGTGAGTCAGGAAACTTTAATGACATGCATGCGGAGTCACACTGTGATGTGGTAGATGATGATTTGGTTACTCATTTTTCAATACCCAAACAAATACAAACCCTGCAAGTTCATGAAAACCTAACAAATTTGAATCTGAGGACTGCTATACTGTTCGTCAATATAAAAAAAATTTCCAGTACAAAGACAATCGGTGATGGTATAAAAGCTTAGAATTAATAAGCAAAAATAAATTATTTCTAAAGGCTTACCTTTTTTTCTCCCTTCAATCATTTTTCTGTACCATTCAAGCATGTTTTTGCCCGCTGCAATGTCTTCTTCTCCACCTTAAATTCAAAAAAAAAAAAAAAAAAAAAACTGTTTTTTTAGTATTTTTTAAGAGGCAAAGGAATGACAGCTACAATGGTGAACACTAAAAAAAAATCCAAATAAGAGAGCAATTGAAGAAGGAAAACAGAGCAGCAAGTACTGAATAATAAGAGGTGCTCCCGCAACCACCATCACAAATCATTGAGCTTTATTTTTCTCCTTCCCATTTAACTTTGTCTCCCATGACCTGGAAAGACACCGAAAAGATGTTGGAGGTCTTTTTCTATGCATGCTTTTTTGGAAAATTAACCTTCTTAGTCTCTCTTTATTAATAATTGTTGGCTTTATTACCTACTTTTTTTATTCCTTTTTTGGTACCTTTCTGCGTGAAGCATCTTTAAGACTTTATCCACTACTTTTTCTAAAAGAAAAATTAACTTTAATAATTACAATACAACATAATCTAAATACCAACTATTCAATCAAATATCCTAATTCACTCCAATATTATAATTATAAATTCTTATATTTAAATCAGTATTTACGATCCATTACAATAATAATAAATAATAAAGTAAAGCACCAAATTGGTATGTAACATTTAGAGAAACATAAAATTAGCATTAAACGATGTCTTAATGTCTGTTTAATATCAATTTCATATATTTTACATTAATTTAGTATCATCACATCTAAATTTCACGCAAGTTCACCTTCATCAATTGAATTCTTTATTTATCTCCATTGTAACCTGTTTGTTGTTTAGAATGGCAATAAAAATTAACTCAAAAAAGTTTATAAAAAGTGTGAGAATTAAAGAATTGGAGTTTACATATTTAGTCAAGAGAAGAATTAGAATTTTAGAGATTTTGAATAATTAACTGCATGCATGTAATTCTTTTCTATAACATTTTACATTGACATTTAACTTTTAGGTTATCCAAAAAATTATTAAACATATGCCACTTTGACAATTTTAACAAAGGAAGCGATAATAATATTAAATTGATATAACATTTGTAAAATTGATACTAAATTAATGTGCAAATATCTTTCTGCACTAACTTAATGTTTCCAAATTTTAATATACCAATTTAACAGTTTTATTCTAAATAATATCTTATCATCCTCTACTGCCAACTTAACATAATATTATACATAATATTACAATATATGGAAAATCACAATTTAATATCATATAATCAATGAGAATAGTAGATAGATGATTAGTTTATATCGATTTTTTGTTGCACATATCAATAGCCCCTTTAGAATCAGACACCATTCAAAGCATGTCTGTCCAAAATTTTTTAACCCAATTGATCCGTACTTAGAATAAGGGGCTTCATGCAGTTTAAAATTTTAGGATTTAGGATTGAAAAAATTTAAGGGTTGATGTAGATTATGCGTTAGGTTGCATAAAGAAGGACATGAAAATAAACACAAATAAAGAAATATAATATTTTAAAATAAAAATTTTATTATAATTAAAAAAATGACATATCTGATGTAATTGAAGCACATAAATAATAAAAAAAAAATGACGTATTTTCTAAACTATAAGAGATAGGTATACATTAGTCCGAATTAACTTACGTCCGGCCGCATCTATGCATAAATAGCCAATTCCTCCGTCCAATCGAATAAAGCATTTTCCTCGGCAAGTCCAAGCTATGTTCTATGGGCCCAAGGGCGAATCCACCAGACATGTACTTGCATATGAAGAGTTAAAACAATTTTTTTTTTTGTGCTAACTATTATAACCATAATTTAAAATATATTTATTTTATAATAATTATATTTTTCTATAATTACTATAATTACAATGCAGACATAAGCATAATCACTATTATTTTTATCACGATATCCATTGATAAGCCTCACTAAAAGAGTGAGAAGAGAAATAAAATTTCGTACCTAACATAAAAATTTTCATTGTAATTTTTTTTTTTTAAAAAAAAAAAAGCCTCCTTGAGACGAAAACGGAGAGTGGGCAAAGGTTTTGAGTACGATGATGAAATATAATTTACTTGACAATGCTTGCCTGTAGCATTAAATAGTACTAACAAAAAAAAATAAAGTAACTAATGACAAAATTAAGATTGGGAAATTATCTCCAACTCTTTTTTTATTTTGGGATAAAAAAATCAAATTTACTTTTTCAACATAACTAAATTAAATATGATAATTTAATAATTTTAGTGTCCACCCTAAATAATCCTATTCACTTTTATATTTATTTCAAAATTTTAATTCTCTCTTTTAAATTTTTTTTCTTTCTCTCTTATTTTTCGTTCATCTTCCTTTATTCAATGCTAAGTATTGTTTCTCTCTCTCTCTAAAATTTAGCTTTTTTTTTTTTCAAGAACAACAGTATCGTTCCTTTTGAAGTAGCATCTTGGAGCATGAAGAGCATAATCACCATTAATAAAGAATGCAGATATGGCAATCATAATGATGAAGTTAGCATCATAATTTTCGGTGTGACTCCCGCTCACTTTGGGCAAGATAGCATGATTTTGAAGATGTTTTTATTTATCAATTTGTTCCTTTTGAACTTTTATTGAAATTAGATGAAATTACTTGTCATATTAATCAATTTCTAAAAATGGTCCTAATTTGTAACTTTTAGCATCTTTAAGAACAAAAGAAACTAATTACTAATAAATGAAAAAAAAAAATTCCAAGCTTCGTTGTAGTGTTTTTGATACAAATTTTCATATTTAACGCTTGAATCAATCAAAAAAAGTTTTATGATTGTTGAATATTGATATTTCTTTTGTAGCGCAGGATGGATGTCAATTGCATGCCATTAAATAGCTTCTGATGAATACTTTTGTTTTTGAGTTAAGCAAAAAGCTCAAATATTATGCCTGAATGCTTCTACTTTTGATTCTTTCATTTAACTTTGATAAAATTTCTTTTATATTCTAGTGCTGCATAACATTTGATGCTGTTAAATATTATGAAATTTCTAATTTTATATTAATATTTATTCTTAAATATTATGAAGCTTGTAATTTTTTTTTTTTTTTATTATGTAATCTTGTAGCGGTTAGAACATAACAATGGCATTAGATTGTGATTGGCCATGCGAACTCTTTGCTTCCTGTGAAGATATTGAATGTGATATAAGTCACGGTGAAGATGAGAATACAAATTCTTTGATTGTTGAAGAGTCATTATCCTGTCAAACTCCTCTTGAAGGGCAAACTTTTAATAGTGATGATGATGCTCACAAATTTTACTCACTGTTTACGAAAAAATGCAGTTTCTCCATTATGCGTGAGTGTATTGTTAAAAGTAACGAAAATCCTTTGAATATTTAAAGAAGGGAATTTGTTTGTCATCAGATTGGTTGTTCTTGACCCCAAAAAGCTAGGATTTAGAATAGCAAAGGGAACGAAAATCTTCAAGATGTAATTGTGGTGCAAAAATGATGATTTCTAAAAGAAAATTTGAGGAAGATTATAAATGGGTGGTTACATACTTTAACAATTCTCAAAACCATGAGCTGTTGCATGATAAAGAAGTTCGATTTCTTCCTGCTTATTGTGACGCCCAATCCACAGATCAAAAGCATATTTTGTTATTGTCAAAAGCTAGTTGTTTAGTAAATCTAATTATAAGCATCCTTAAACTTGAAAAGGGTGTATCTCTGGGTAATTTACCATTTATGAAATCAAATGGTTGTGCAATTTGGATTAAGCAAGGATAGACATATTGACTTGCTTTTTTTCTTATTATAAGTGTTGTTAGCTTATTTGAAGGATTATTTTTTCGTTGGAATGACAACAACTAGACGTTTAGAATCTATAAATTCAAACGTAAAAGGATTCTTGAATGCAAAAAGTAGTTTGACTGATTTTGTTAATCAAGTATGTATGTAAGTCATTTTCTTTATTCATCCTAAGCTATCATAAATCAATTGGCATTTTGAATTGATTACAGTGTTTTATTTTATTTTCATAGGTTGATGTTGCTATTAGCATTAGAAATGAAGCAAGGGAAAAGGCCAAAATGCATGAAAAAAAATACCTTATCACTCAGGTTAGGACATATATGCCCATGGAGGAACACATAGTAGCTATACTTAACCCTATGCTTTTGACTTATTACAACATGAGATTAAGCTGTCAATCAAGTATGCAACAATGGAAATGAGTGATGAAACTTACATTGTGCATCATCATATGAAGTTTGATGGGGGCGTATTCTAAGTTGGACACCGGAAGATAAATCATTATTTGTTCTTGCAAAGAATTTTAGTTTTTAGGAATATTGTGTAGATATGCTATTCAAGTTCTAATGATAAAAACCTATTTTCATCTCCCTGAAAAATATCTGTCACATCAATGGAGACAAGAAAGTTCATTGTCTCCTAAGTTTAGTCATATCATTAGCAACTATGATGATAGGTCCAAGAAATTTCAATCTTCTTTTCAAAGTTTAGAGATTGAGTCTCTAGAGATTGAAGTTTAATTTGTTTATGCTAGCAAAGAAAATGAGAAACTCATTGATTTTGTCAAAGGAATGCCTAAAATTGAAGATCAAACTTTGGACTTGGAGCATAAGATATCAAATAGCTATGAAATCAATGGCATTCCAAATGTCAATGGGCAAGAAGTCCTTGGAAACCACTCGATTTCTAAAACAAAAAGTTAGTCGAAAGGATTAAGAGCAAAAGGAGGAGTTGAAGTTGCTAAGAAGCCATGTTGTTGCCATGATCCAAGCTGTGGTGGAATTAATCATGACTCTTGAAATTGCCTAAACAAAAAGAAGAATATTGAAGAGTTACCTTCTTAATCTCCCAATAAGTGAATGTATTAATCTTTATAAATATAATTATTTTCCAATTTCTACAATTTTTTTAAAGGGTAATTAGAATTTTGTTTCCTTTGTAAATGAATAGGATGCCAAAAAGATGGAAAAAAGATTCCACAAAGTTTGCAAGTCAACATGCTTGAGTTTCATGTATAAAGAATGAAGACTTGTTGGAAGTTGTTGCTATGTTATAAAACTTCACCTATAGAAAAGACTCGTTTATAGTATTTGGATTAGGCTTTCATTTGTAATGAAAAGTTTCTGGTTTATAGTATTTTGATTAGACTTGTTTGAAATTGTTGCTCTTTTATTTAATTTCATTTAAGATGTTGTCTTGTTTATCATCATGCACTAGTCTACAAGATATTGGTATAATATACTGGTTTATAGTACTTAGATTGGACTTGTTTGAAGTTATTGCTTTTTTATTTGGTTACATATCAGGTGTTGTCTTGTTTATCTTCATGTACAAGTCTACAATATATTGGTTTAATATAACTTCAACACTTAGACAACCTTCTATAGATGTTGTTCAAACTGACTTTTAATTTCTCTTTTATTGGTTCACAAAAGAAGGCACTAAAATTGAATTGAGGAGTTATCTTTCTACCTTAACTCATTATGTTATTTAGAATAATATCATTTGTTCAGATCGATCTAAATCTATAAGTTTAGCATCTCTGGTGCTTCAAACACATTCCAAGAAATCCAATGGACTTGGATCTGAGATGTACTAGTTGCATTCTTACATGCAATGCTCCACCTTGTATTCAAGATGATTTCTAACTATTAATAGCATTGTTAGAAAAATTTTAGGCTTACACAAGGTAGAAAAAGAAAAAAAAAATTATCTACAACATGTTGCTGAAAAGTCATCTATTACACTAGCTTATTGACTGTCTAATAGCAATCTGCTAGTTCAAATTAGCATAAAATTAGCATACAATCTGGCAGTTTAAATTTCTTTTTCATAGGCTTCTCTTTCTTAATCTCTTGTTCTTTCTTTGGCTTTGGTTGAACATCAATGGCTTCTTTGTGCTCTAGTTTAACAATGACTTTTTTTGACCTGGCTTTTGTGTTGTAATAGCTCTATTAGGAATTGCAGCCCTATCAAGAATTGAAGCAACTCCAAGCACATTAGCACAATCTTGTTTCTACAATTTAAGAAAAAGAACACAAAAGATCGAAATAAATACTCAATAATTGAAATTTATCAATAATATAGAAAACCTAAATAGCTAAAAAGATTAAAGAGTTATTAATTTATATCAAATTAGAAAACCAATAAACCTTTTGAAAATTTTATCAAACAAGTCTAAATTACCTATGCGTGTGACTAAACTATGATAGAATTGATAAAACCCAATTCAAGTTATGAGAGAAAACATAACATTGTCCAAAAGATACTATTGATGCAACATAAAAAAAACCACAAGTGAATAATTCTCTACATGGCTTTGATGGAAATCATTTATGACATAGTTTGTAAATAAGAAAATTTAAAGTTTCATGGTGTTATGGGTATTTTTTAGTTCTACAAAATGGGCTGGCAAAGGCCCAGTGACTTATTAGACTAAATGAGAAAAGAGCTAAGTTCGGTAGATCGCCAGCTACACGAGCACAGAATGAGGCGGAAGCCCCATCTCACTAAAGGACAAGCCCAGCCTGCATTGTTAGCAACTCATTATACGTGAGCTCACATTACCAAAGGCGAGCTTGCAAGACTTGTCCTCGCTAACCGAAGGCCAGCTACAACTCCAGACAGACCCAATTCGCGGACATAACACCTCATCCAGCTAAGGGCTTATTGAGGGAAAACTTGAAACAGTGACCCTCTTAGACTTAACTTGTGGGACTAATCTGCAAGAAATTGTGTCGGGCCCACCTGTAGAAAGTAATTTACAGAAGTCAGCCAACAGCCTACAAGAGTCATTTTACAGTAGTCTAGGCTATCTTGTACATTTATTTTGATGTAACATAAATACAAATTATAAAATTACATTTATAGCCTCCCCAATCTTTATGAATAAGAGAAGGAAGATCACTATAAGCAACTCTAAATTGAGATACCAAAACTCTATAAAAATTTCTTCAAATTAATAAAAATACTACTGTGGACGTAGGGATCGGTGCCACCTAATTTTGGCCGAACCACGTTAAAAATCTCTCTATATCATTGTTGTTTTTCCTCTCTATCTCCCCTACTCACTGCTTGTTCAATCGGATTGCAGTTTGAGTCCTTAGAACTTTTCTAATTGGCTGGATTAGGGCCGAACTGAAATCCACTATCAACACATGGTGTATGAAAATTTTAAAAGGCATACCAAACTTCAACTTAAATTTCTTCGATTTCACCCATCAACAAAATATTGGAAGGAAAACTAACCAAATATTTACAAGCACCAAAGTTTGAAACTCTCAATTTGTCTTTTTGGACCTTGATTTTGATTACTATATATAGATTAAGTTATCAGAGATAAGTAAATCTAACAAAATCCATAAGAACTCAAAAAATGGTGATTTGGGAACAAAAATGACTACAAAATGATCAGATCATTAAAATATATCAATTTGTCATTCCAAAAAAAAAAAAGCCAAATTTTAGAGAGCAAAGATGCTTGGCGTTGAATAGTGAAAGACCAACGAGAGTGAGAGAAAGAAAAATATTAGAGAGAGAATCAAATTTTTGGAATGCATAAAATGTTGAACAAGGTAATCTAGAGTGTACATAGAATTACTAAATTGCCCTATTTAGTTAAGTTATATTGAAAAGGTAAATTTGATTTTTTTGGTCCAAAAGAAAGAGCAGAGGATACTAACTTTCACATAAAGGTGTAGGTGTTAACAATCCCCTACGTGTATGTGTGTGCGTTGGAGTCACTAACCATAATTTACTATATTAGTTGTAGCATTAAAAAACCTTATAAGCTAATTAATTTAATAAAATTATTAAAATATCATGTATCCATAATCAGAAATGAGAAATACAATAAAAAATAAGATTAAAAGAAAAAAGTCAAATTTTTGGTAGCAATGATGCTTAGCATTGAATAGAGGAAGATGAATTGAGAATGAGAGAGAGGAAGAGATAGAGAAAAATATTAGAAGAGAATTAATGTAATACCTTAAAAAATGAAAATATAAGTCGGTTGGACCAAAGTGAAAATTTTCAATTTTTTGCTGAGGCCATATTGTAATTTTTCCTTTTTAGGAGGGCCTTTTTAAAGATGTTGCTGAGTCAAGAAGACTAAAGTGTAATTTTCCCTATTTCATATTATGTTATATATTTCCCCAGTTGGCCTCCTTCTTTCTCGTGCACCTTCAGCCAAAAAACCCTCCCTGCTGCTGCATCATCTGACACCGATCTTTTTAAACCATTGCCATCTAACCATGTTTGACCGTCAATTTTCTTCCTCCAATCACTCTCTAGTGCCTCCTTGTCTCCATTCCACCTCAGCAGTAGCTCATCCTTTCTTCCTCTAGTGCTTCATAGCCAAGCATGAATCAGCTTATCAGCAGCAATCCAATTAGTCAAGCTGGCCACCTAAACTTTGGATGGTGGTGAGTATTCGTATAATAAAAAATTTATTTTATAGGTAGTTTAGATCAAGTTTTCAAGTAGATCTAGCTTAAATTCAAAGTTGAGGGAAATTGAAATTTTTCTTGTTGATTTGCTTTAATTAATTTTCCTATTGAAGAACCAAGCACACCAACATCAAATTTTTGAGCTTCAGCTGAATATCCAAGTATGTGGCTCTACTACTTAATTTTGAAATTTTAACTTAGATATTAAAGTTTACTGTTAGTGTAAGATAGGTGTGCTTAGTTAGAAGACATTAAAATTAAGTTCTAGTATTGATTTTGATATTATTTAAACCTAACTAGGTTGAGTGATTTGATTTTCCAAGTTAGTTGATCTAGCACTTTAAAGAGTCTCTAAAGTGAATGGATAATCCTACTTTTTTAATAAATCCCATTTGCAATGCGAAATAATTTTATGATATGGATTATTATGATTTTTAGAATAATGAGATTTTTTATGTTAACTTGTTTTGAAAGTTTAACGATATGTTATATACATATGAAAATGATTTGTCATGATGAAATTATACATTTTATCTTGATTTATGTTATAGGAACTAGTGATTTCATTTTACTATATGAAGTATGAATATGAAAATGATTTAGCATATTTATGTATTTTATAACGATTATTGTTTATGAAAGCAAGGATTTCATATTATGTGATATGGAAATATTATCATTCTTGAAACTTATGCTATCTGAAATATTTGATGATATGCTTGGAATATTGATATTATGAGATGAATAAATGTCTCTTATATATGGAGAGATTTAGTAACATAATGTTTTCAAATAACTTATTGATTTGAAATCCTGTATCCACTGGAAATTCATTGGTAATCTCAAGTGCACTTATGAATAGAATATTCAATAGGGGCGTTTGGATGGATTATGGTAATATTTACAAGCGTATTTGTTTGGATTATGGGGATGTTTCTAATGTTATGGTTACCTCTAGGAGTTGTCCTTTAGGATTCCAATTGTAAATAATATTAAAAATTTTTTTCATCTTCAAAAATAAAGAAAACATTTGTTTTCAAAATTTACATCCAAATAAGTTTTTTATTTTTTGTTCTAAAAAAAATAATTTTTTAAAATAATTTTTAAAAAATAATAAAATAAAAATACTTAAAAACACTTCCAAACAGGGCCTAAACCTACTTAAGCAATAATCATATCTAAAGAGGAATATGCTCAATATTTTCAATTTAAAGCCTCTAAAGCAAACATCACCCATCCAGCCCATTACCACTATGGTTCAGATAGGTAATCCTATTGCATGTATCTTTAGTTCCAATATTAGATGGATTATTGATTCAGGTGCTATTGATCATATGATAGGTAATACAGGTATCTTGTCTTCTTTCCACAACTTCTCTGCCTCCCATATTACTTTAGCTAATGGGTCTACTATTTTTATTGTTAGAAGTGGTACAATTAATGTCATGCCTAATATTTCTTTGTCCAATGTTTTATGTCTTCCCAAGTTATCAGTCAATTAACATGAACCTATAATTACAATATTTTCTTTTTCCCTGGTTATTGTGTTTTTCAGGATCTTTCGACAAAAAAGATTTTTGGTAAGGGATATGAATCTAGTGGATTGCACGTGCTTGATGAAAAAGTTCTTCAGTCAATTGCCGCATCTACTACCCTCACTCCACATCAATTACATTGTCGTTTGGGTTATCCTTATTTAGCGTCTTTAAGGAAATTATATCCTAGTCTAAAATCTATTTCTACTTTAAATTCTGAATCATATCAGTTTGCTAAACAGCATCGTTCGTCTTATATTCCTTGAGTCAATAAACAAGTTACATCCCCTTTTGAGTTACTACATTCAAATATTTCGGGTCCTTGTCCTGCTATTTACAAATTTGGTTATCATTATTTTGTTACTTTTATTAATGACTATTCAAGAGTTACTTGACTTTATTTGATGAAAAATCAATCAGAATTATTTGATATTTTTTGTTCCTTTCATGTCGAAATTAAAAACCAATTCCAAACATCAATACGTAACTTTTGAAGTGATAATGCTAAAGAATACTTTTCAGTAAAATTTTCTTCTTATTTTTCACAGCACGATACAATTCATCAGTCATCTTGTGTAGTTACTCCATAACAAAATGAAGTAGCTAAAAGGAAAAATCGTCACCCATTGGAGGTAGATCATGCTCTCTTGTTTCAAATGAAAGTGCTTAAGGTGTTTTACGCAAATGCGGTTGCTACAGCGTGTTTTCTGATCAGTTGTATGCCATCTTCCATTTTTTATGGCCAAGTACCTTATTCTCTTTTGTTTCCTTCTCAGACATTATTTCCTCTCACTCTACATGTTTTTGGATGCACATGTTTTGTTCAGGAACATCATCCTCAAATTTCTAAGTTAGATCCTCAATCTTTGAAATGTGTCTTTCTTGGATATTCTTGAACTCAAAAAGGGTATTAATGTTATTCCCCAATATTAAGTCGTTATATTGTTTCTTCTGATGTTAATTTCTTTGAGTCCACTCCATTTTTTGGATCTTCTGAATCTTCTTGATCAGTGTCAGATTCTAAATTTACTGATGATCATTTCCTTGTGCATTCCACTCCTCAAGATCCTTAGGTCTCTTCACTAAAACTTGGACTTCTCCTCCCATTAAGTATGTTTACTCTCATAGAATGCAAGTACCAGATGTAGTTTGTCCTTCTACCATTATTGAGACATCAAGTAGAGCACTTGTTACAGACATCCCATCACCTTTATCTCCCTCGCTAAGTTCTTCTTCACAAGATCCACTTCCTGCATCTTCTTATCTTGACTTGCCTATTGCCAAACGAAAAGGTGTTTGTAGTTGCACTCAAAAAGATACACATAATCACCCTTATCCTATTTCTACCTTTGTGTCTTATTCATCTTTACCTGTCTCATCATAATGCTTTATTGCCTCGTTGGATTCTATTACTATTCCTAAGTTAGTTTCAAAGGCACTTTCTCATGATGGGTGGCGTGCTGTTATGGAGGAAGAAATAATGGCACTTGAGGCTAGTCAAACTTAGGATGTTGTGCCTTTACCACATGATAAGCAACCTACTAAGTGCAAATGTGTGTTTACTGTGAAAGTTAATCTGAATGGTTCAGTTGCTCGATTAAAAGCTCGATTAGTGGCAAAGGGGTATGCTTAGACTTATGGCATCAATTATTCTGAAACTTTCTCCTGTGGCTAAGATTACTTCTGTTCATTTATTTATTTCTCTTGTTGCCTCTCAAAATTGGGTTATTCATCAATTTGATGTAAAAAGTGCTTTTCTCTATGATGATCTACTTAAGGAAGTGTATATTAAGCAACCACTTGTTTTTGTTGCTCAAGAGGAGTATGAAAAGGACAAAGTGTGCAGGTTGAAACAATCTCCTCGGTCCTAGTTTGGAAAATTTAATGATGTGGTCATGGAATTTGGGATGTAGAAAGTGGTCATGATCATTCTATTTTTTATAAACAATCAAATTTTGGTTGTATTCTTCTGACTATCTATGTGGATGATATTATGATTACTGGTAATGATAGTTTGGGCATTTCAAAATTGAAGACTTTTCTCCAATCCAAATTTTAGACTAAGGACCTAGGAGCACTTCGAAATTTCTTGGGTATTGAGATTGCTCGAAGTAAGTAAAGAATTTTCCTGTCACAGAGAAATTATGTGCTTAATCTTTTGAATGGGATAGGTTTTCTTAGGACTAAACCATGTGATACCCTATGATTACGAAGAACTATTAGAAAACCCAGAACGATACAAACAATTAGTAGGAAAATTAAACTATCTTACTATCACCAGGCCGGACATTTCCTTTCCAGTGAGTTTAAAAAGCTAGTTTATGAATTCTCCAAGAACATCTCATTAGGATGCAGTTATTCACATATTTAAATATTTGAAGAAAGCACCTAGGTGTGGAATCTTATACAAAAATTATAGTCATTGTAGAGTAGAAGGCTTTTCTGATGCAAACTGGGCAGAATGTCCTATGGACCGATGATCTAATTCAAGATACCGTGTGTTTGTTGGTGGAAATCTTATGTCCTGAAAAAGTAAAAAATAAACTATTGTATCTAGGTCAAGTGCAGAATCTGAATATCGAGACATGACTCATGTTACATCTAAGCTTATGTGGATTTCTTACCTTCTTCGTCAACTTGGGATTAAGTCCTCTAGAACTATGCAGTTATGGTGTGACAATCAGGCTACCACTCATATTGCTACAAATCCAATTTTTCATGAACAAATAAAGCATATAGAGATTAATTGTCATTTTGTTAGGCAGAAACTCCAGGAAGGAATAATTAATCTTCAGCATATCAAAACTAGATATCAACTTGTTAACTTATTTACTAAGGCACTTTCAAGAAAACGAGTTGATGATATTTGTAACAAGCTGAGCATGTTTGATATCTATGCTCTAACTTGAGGGAGAGTGCTAAGGACTAAGTTAGTTAGTTAGTTAAAGTGATAAGCCTATGTAAGATAAGTGATAAGCATATGTAGGTTAGGATAAATAATAAGTATAAACCTATTAGAATCATATTTGAACTCTATCTCTTGTACATATCTTTATTATAAATAAATATATTTAGCTCATTATAGAGTACAGCTTCATAATAATATCTTCTTTATATCTCTCTCTTAATATATGCAAAGTACAATTATCATTTTTCTTTAATATATGTTAAGTATAAAAGTGCAAAAAAAAATAAAAACTATTAATGGTTGTGTTCTTGTCAATAACTAGCAAGACATAAGGACCTAAGCTTTGAGCATTATTGTCATGACTCGCCTAGGGGGTCCACGACCGGTGTAGAAGGTTACCCATAGGAAATCTCCTACAAACCTGACTATGCTTATTGACATATAGATACACATCATTTTTTGCTGAAAATTCAACAGAATTTCCCTTATAATCTGGATGCCCAGGCTCAAGGCCTTAATACATAACAAGGGTCACTCGCCCATCAAAACTTGTATAACAAACAAACAAACACATAGTAGCCCAAACTAGACAACAACAACTTACTGGACATCCAGAACTCAATCACAATCATAATACAATAAATATTTCTATCTAACAACCAGGTCTCATCACCAATTTATTCAAGGTTTCACCGACAAACAAGATGGGCAGTTTGCCCAACACAGCAAATGCAATAGCAACCACATACGTAATGGCCCAAAACTAGATATTTGTGCTACTAAGCATCCGGAACATAACTAATATAGCACGTGATTATTACTTTACCAATTACTGTTTTACTAATTACGGTTTATATACTTGTACTATTTTATATCTTTTATTTCCATTTACGGAGGTTTCAAAAATTTTAGTGAATGAGTAATCTCACCAAAACTGAAGTTTAATTTACAAATTGATTATCTAAAATCCATCAAAGATTTATACTTTTGAAACTATTTATTTCTGTCAAATGAAATTTTCATCAAAATGAGACTTTTCTGAAAACTCTTTCATACCCTTTCACAAATTATCCTTGTGAGAGGAAAACGTGTATTTAAAAATAGCTTTTTCACAAATCTGATGTTTATGTTTCAAATAAAACATTTCAAAATATATTTCTTTTTCTTTAAGGAATTATTGGTTGGATCCAGATAATTCCAATAGGTAACCAAAACCAATCAAATCACCCCTACCATCCATAATACTAATCAGATTTATCATTTAATTACATCTTCCCTCTTATTGCTCCAACAGACACCGGGTGGTCACAAGTGCACCTGAAGGTTTCACGGGATTATCCATTGGTTCTGGACCTAAAGGAATCTAGCAGGGAACCAGAACTAGATCTCCAAGGCCAACCGCATCAAACCTGGCTAGATCACCCCCTTATTTCTCCTACAGAACAGAACTGATTACACAGATACACTTGCAGGTTGCCAAGGAATTACCAATGGATCCTCAGTTAAATAAGTTATTTTAAATTTAATATTCATGAACAACAATGTCAAAATATATTTAAATCAATCAAAGTATTTTCAAAGTCAACTAAAGCATTTCTATTTTCTTTTTCATTCAAAACATAGAAAACAATATCAACACCTAGATTCTAAGGAACCTTCTATTGGTAATCGTGACATTTTCATTTATCAGTGTTTCCTTTTCACTTATTAAAGATATCAAATACTCTTATTTAACAATCACATTTTTCATTACCGCCCTCTGGGCTATTACCGCCATCTAGGCCATTTACTGTATTATACAGTCATACATACTGTTCACAAACGTTACCCGATTATTAATAGATTTTTATTGAGTCCAAGGTTTTTAATAATTCAAACTTTTCATATCAAAAATATTTTTATCAAAATACATATTTTAAATATGAATAATACCTCAGAATAAATCATCATCGGTATTTCAAATTATTCAAAGAAAACCACACTTTTAAAATTTAATAAAATTACTTCTCAATGCAAAACAATGTTTGTAAGGGTGGGACTATCTACTCATAATCATTTCTTTGAACTTACTTCCAAATTGTAAAAATTATAGCAACTAAAATCATTCAGCAAACTAAAATTTATACCGCAAATAGCAAACTAGCATTTATATAGCAACCAGAATTTCATACAGTAAACAACAATCCAGAATTTATATAGCAACGAATATCTATACAGCAAACAGCAATTCTGAAGTTATACAGTAACCAGAATTCATTCGACAAATAGCAAACCAGAATTTATACATACGAGCAAAACAAATCATCAACTCACATTCAGATTATAAAATTTGTAGAAATATCAAGCAGTATGGAATCTATATTTTACCAGAAACATATCTGAATCAAATTGTCAAGAAATTTTCAATTTCATTAACTATTCATTTTCAATCATTCACACAAATTTCTTAACAACTTTTAACCGAAGTACTACGGAATAAAACTAATGATCTAGGATCACTCACCAGGTCTTAAAGTAGCTGTTGTCAGCTCGTCGCCAGTCGGAATGCTGCCGACTGCCCAAAAGCCATGGCTGGCCGAAACCAGCAGAGAGATAGGGGAGAAGAAAGGACATTGGCACTGCTACCGAACTTTCTGACCTCCGCATCCCATCAACATGATCGGTGATGGTGAGAACAACTGGGTGAGTAAGCTGCTTCATCGGAGAGTGGAATTAGCATAAAAGATTTCGACCGGAAGCAGGACCCATGCCTCCATGTCGGAAGGAAGAAACGCCAAAGAAGGAGAAGCCATGGTCTCATACTAGCTGGAAACTTGAAGCAAAATGAAACCGTTGGCCGAAGGTGCCTCGGCACGGCACAAGACTCCGAAAAATTCCAGAGAATGCCAGAAATAGAGAAGAGAGAGCCGAGAAGAAGGAGGAGCCCAAATGGGAAAGGCTGGCCGATGAAGGGGGCACCGGCTGGTCCGGGCCTCCCCTTTTTATAAATAAAAATTATATTTATATTTTTCACTTTGGCCCCTAAAGTCTTAATTGACTTACACTAGGGCCCAACACTTTTATGCCGCCTCAACAAAGGCCCAGCTTCTACAAATCTTTTCAATTTGATCCCTATCGATCTTTCAATTTAGTCCTTTTTCAATTTTAATTTTATTTTTAATTTTCTTTTTATTTTCATAAATTTATCAGGTGTTACAATTATGTTTTAGGCTTTTATGCAAGCTAGAGACCAAGGTTGTCAAAGTCACAAGGCAACTCATGATATCATATGATTCTATGGTCATGGCCTCCCATATCATGTTGGATCATGACTAGATGATCCAATAGAATTGCTCTGATCATGATCTGAATCGTTGAATCAGTAGGATAGCACGTGTCTACTGACTTGCAAAATTTAGATGATAGGTAGGTTAGACTTATTACCAAGTGGTAGCAATTTTTTATGGTAAGATAAGACCCAAGCCAAATTAACCTTAATTCTAGTCTGCCCTAGTTTCCTGGCCTGATCATAAATTCTCCTTTTTATGTTTTCTTGTCCTAGTTGATAGGAATATGACCCAAGAATTAATAGTAGATTAAGAAATGAATAGGCCCAAAATACTTAAAATTTATTTTAGAAGACCTAAAACAAATTGAGTAGGGATGAGGTAGGACGAGTTGGCACAGTAAAATGTATGCATCATAACAGAATATAGTGGAAGTTAGTTATAGAAAGAGAAAAAGGAGAATTATATAGTGGAAGAAGGAGAAGGGATAGGGTATTCAATTATTTGGTCTATTGTTTGGCGTGAACCATGGCCAAGAGGTACTTCTCTGGGTTTGGGAGAGCGTTGCTCTTGTATCTTCATCATCATTATCTTCTTTTTCTACTATTTCATTTTCTATTAAAATTCAGACCTACAACTCTTGATCCTATCAATTAATGCTCTCGTTGAGAGAATCTGGGGAGGTTGTATGCACACCAGAATGCCTTCAAAAATGGAGGCTATGGAAGCTCGGGTAGCTGCATTGGAGTCCACCATCAAAAATCATGATACATCCCTTAAAGAGCACACCATCGAACTGCACGACCACTCATCTAAGCTGAGCTCCTTAATGTCAAGTGTTGGAGATATCTCCAAGTCGATCGCATTATAAGAAGGTGGAGATTAAAGAGCTTAAGGCTCATGCTATGGATTGTTTGAAAATAATGAAGGTGGAAAGCCATTTGGAGGGCTTACCAATTCTGCTCCTTATAGACATAAGGCAAGCCATAATTATATTACAAAGGAGTTAGTAACCACCTTGAGTCTGCCAATCATGGAAACCAGTGAGTTCACAGTCACCCTGGGGGATGGAAGCCATAAGGCTTCATAAGGGAAATGTGAAGGGCTAATGATTGCTGTGCAGAAGAATCCCCTACATGTTGATGCATATATTGTAGAATTAGGAGGCATATATATGATATTAGGCATAGATTGGCTGGAAACTTTGAGGGAAGTTAAATCTTATTGGAGGAAGAAGACAATGAGTTTTAAGCATGAAGGACGCACAGTGACACTTAGGGGATATCAAATAAATGATACTACATAAACAGTAGCATTGCAAAAGTTGTTATAAGATGATGAAGTAATCCAGGGAGCTCATTTATTGAGTACAGTGGAATTAGAGTAGACTCAAAAAGAGGAATTAGAGCAACTTTTACAACTCTATAAGGGAGTTTTTCAGACACCACAAGGGCTTCCTCCCAAAAGAGAAAAAGATCATGCCATTGTCTTGATGGAAAGGGCCGGTCCTATTAGTGTTTAGCCTTACAAATATGCATACCATCACAAAGATGAAATAAAGAGGCACGTGAAGGAATTGTTGCAAGCTGGGATTCTTAGACACAGTGTTAGCCCATTTTCTAGCTCAAACATTCTAGTAAAGAAGAAGAATGGGACATGGAGGATGTGTATGGATTATAGAGCCCTTAGCAAGGTGACTATGCCAGATAAATTTCCAATTCCCACTATTAGTGAGATGTTGGATGAGGTACAGGGTGCCAAATATTTTTCCAAAATCGACCTTAAATTCGATTTTCACCAAATATGAGTTTGGGAAAAGAATATACATAAAATAGTTTTTTGAACTCATGAAGGGCATTATGAATATCTAGTTATGCCATTTGGACTTATGAATGTCCCGTCAACCTTCCAAGCAATAATGAATTCTATTTTTCGACTATTGCTTAAGAGACATGTGCTGGTTTTCTTTAATGATATATTAGTATATAGTCCAAACTAGCCACAACACTTAGCACACTTGGAGGAAGTGATGTAGCTTCTATCATAGAACAGTCTGTATGCTAATAAGAAGAAGTGCCTATTTGGTTAGTTATCCATAGAATATCTAGGTCACATTATTTCAAGAGTGTATCTATGGATCCTTAAAAAATTAAGAGTATCTTGGAGTGGCCGATTCCTCAAAATGTCAAGGGGATCCAAGGTTTTTTAGGGTTAACAAGATACTATAGAAGATTTATTAAGAACTATGGGCACTTAGCCAAGCCTTTTACTGAATTAACTAAAAAAGAAGGGTTTATATGGACTGTTGAAGCTCAAAGAGCCTTTGATGAGCTTAAAAAGAAGATGACCTCCTTCCCTGTCTTGGCTCTCCCTGATTTTTCTAAGGAATTTATCATTGAGTGTGATGCATCAAGCTGAGGAATAGGGGCAATCCTAATGCAGGGTAACAAGCCTTTAGCCTATTTCAGTAAGGCTTTGGCAGCCAGCATGCTTTCTAAATTAGTATATGAGAAGGAGGTAATGGCCCTAGTTCTAGCAATCTAACATTGGCAGCACTACCTAATGGGATGCCCATTCAAGGTGTATATCAATCACCAAAGCTTGAAACACATTTTGGAATAGAGGATGCCTAATACTGATCAGAATTGCTGGTTATTCAAGTTAATAGGATACTAGTTTGAAATAATCTACAAGCCTGGGCCAGAAAATCAGGCTGCAGATGCATTGTCCAAAGTGGAGGAATATAAGGAATTGCACTTAATTATATCTAGACCCTGTTGGCTAGATTTTTCTAAGGTGAAAGAAGATATTGGAGTAAATCCATATCTTATTTAGTTAGCAGAAAGCCTAAGGATAGATCTAGTTTCTAAACCAAGATTTACATTGCAATGAGATTTGTTGTTTAAAAAGGGTCGATTAGTGTTGTCCAAAAATTCTTCACTTATCCCTACAATCATGCAAGAATTTCATTCATCTCCTATTGGAGGACATTCAAGATTTATTAGAACTTATAACCGTATAACTGGGAGTTTATTGTGGATAGGGTGAGGTAGATGATTTTACAATTTGTAAGGGAGTGTGATCTTTGTCAAAGGTACAAGTATCAAGCCATGGCCCCAGCAGGATTACTGCAACCACTGCTTGTTCCTCAGTTAATTCAAGAAGAATCTTAATGAACTTCATTATTGGGCTACCTAAATCTTAGAGGTTTAAGGTCGTCATGGTGATAGTGGATTGGTTATCAAAATATGCTCATTTTGTCCTACTTGAACATCTATTTATGGCTAAAATAGTAGCTGACTCTTTTGTAAAGAATGTGGCTAAATTGCATAAGTTTCCATGGGCCATCAAAAGTAACCAAGACCCTATATTCCTTAGCAACTTTTGGAATGAGATGTTTAGACACAAAGCTGAAAATGAGTACTTCATATCATCCACAAACTGATGGCCAAACAGAAGTAATTAACCACTGCTTGGAAACATATCTTAGGTTCTTTGCTTTAGAATAGCCTAAGAGCTAGTCAGTTTGGATTCCCTGGGTAAAATTTTGGTAGAATACATCCTATCATTCCACTACTAGAACCATTCCATTTGAAATTGTGTATGGTCGCCCTCCACTAACAATTATTTACTATTTAGAAGGAGAAATTCAGGAAGAATCAATGTCACGAGCTCTGATGGATCAAGATGAAGCTTAGATAATTGAAGCATAATCTCTAAGAGCTCAAAACACTATAAAGAAAGGTTATGATGTTTGAAGGAGGGATATGAAATTGACAATGGGAGATTGGGTATATGTCAAGCTAAGGCCTCATAGACAGCAATCTGTAGCAAGAAGGATTTATCCAAAATTGGCTACAAGGTATTATGGTCACTTCTAGGTGATGGCCCGTATTGGGGAGGTAGCCTACAAATTGCTATTGCCTACATCTGCTAAGATACATCTAGTATTCCATGTATCTCAATTGAAGAAAGGTATAAGCAATCATCCAATGGAAATAACCTTACCACTAGAACTGGAAAATGATGTCTTTGTTGTGGTAGAACCTGAAGTTATTCTATCGTCTAAACAAATGAAGAGGCAAGGGACTATGCTTATAGAATGGCTAATCTGCTGGAAGAACAAACCAACAGAAGAAGCTACATAGGAAGAAGTAGCTAATATACAAGCCCAATTCCCTAAATTATGCCTTAAGGACGAGGCAGATTCTACATGTGGCGGTATTGATAGGAATATGACCTAAGAATTAGTAGTGGGTTAAGAAATGAATAGGCCTAAAATACTTAAAGTTTATTCTAGAAGACCTAAAGCAAATTGAGTAGGGATGAAGTGACACAACAAAATGTATGCATCATAACAAAATATAGTGGAAGTTAGTTATAAAGAGAGAAAAGGGAGAATTATATAGTAGAAAAAGGAGAGGGGAGAGGGTATTCAGTTATCTGGTCTGTTGTTTGGCGTGAGCCAGGGCCGAGAGGTACTCCTCCAAGTTTGGGAGAGCATTGTTCTTGTATCTTCATCATCATCTTCTTCTTCTTTTGCTATTTCATTTTCTATTAAAATTCAGACATACAACTCTTGACCCTATCACTAGTTCTCTCCAAATATCCACAACCACTTCCTGCTGGTGCAACCAAAGTCTCTTACCACTGGTGGAGGCTAAATCCTCCTACTGCTAAAATACAGGAATCTGTTACAGATGGTGTTTTGGGTTTCAAATCTGCCATAGCTAATAGAACAATACTGCCTTCAAGTCAATATGTGTGTTTTTTCTTAACTAACAATCCACATGAATTTTTGTATTAGCAGCAATTTTTCTTCCTTCACAATTCATGTGAAGGTAGTTATGATCTTGATTTATGATAGATATAGAAGTTGTATGTCTAAATTAAAGGGAGAAAAGAAATAGAAGAAGAAGATACAAATAACAAGAGCAATCGCTCCCTAACCAAAAGGGAAACTCCCTTTGGCCTTGGCTCACGCCAAATAAAATAGAATAACCGAATGCCCCTTCCTCTCCTCTCTTTCTCCTATATAATTCTCCCTTTTCTCTCTCTATAACTAACTTCCTCCTATTATTTTCTATCTGTCATGCCACCTCATCCTTACTCAATTTACCTTACATCTTCTAGAATAAATTTTAAGTATTTTGAGCCGATTCAGCTCTTGACCCACTACTGGCTCTTGGGTCACATTCTTATCAATTTATGATTTCAGACCCCTTCTCCAATCATAGGTAGAACTGCCAACCTTGCTCAAGACCAAACATGTATTTAACGATGAACTACAAACTCTGATAGTCCCTAACCAAGTTTGAAACTAATTATAAACAACAAATCTACCTGAACTTATCAGCCTCGATGCAATCTTCCTTCACCTGAGGACTAGCATCTTTTCCCACTATTGGACAACAAAATGTAATTATATTTATCATAGTTCAAATGGGATACATTGTCAATGTACAAGTCACTACACTATTAATACATAGGAAGGTGCCACATCATAAAAATGGCTAAAGTAAATTGAAGTTTTAATCATGCAGAATCTGTGCCAACAAAGTCTTTTAAAGCATGGCTGAATCTGGTTTACTGTTAATGCTAACATAAAATTATTTATACTGCCATTACATCAAAAATTACATTTTTTATAATAAATGCACAAGTTAAATTCATCAAGCAATCTATAGCCAAACAAAATAATTCATTAGGTTAGACACTTCTAAGTAGAGCTATTTGGTCAATAGATGCTACAACTTAGAAAAATAATTCATTAGGTTAGACACTTTTAAGTAGATCTACTTGGTCAATAGATGTTACAACTTAGAACCGGATGCTATCGTAAATAACCAACCAATTCAACTTAGCAAGGGCACAAGTAATATAATAGAACATTACAGTTGGGAACAAGTTTTAACCAAAAGAAGGCTTCCACAATCCCAAAGGAATTTCTAAAATAGAGGCAAGCTTAAAGTTGCTCCAACAATGAAAAACATGAAGGTCAACAAGCCCAACTTAAATAACCCAAAATCTTTGAAAACACTAGCAATTGGTTTCTACTTGCAAAATGAAGACACCAACTACAAAAAAATATCCCAAAGCGAACATTTTTTTTTTTGGGATAGAAAAAGATAATTTTATTAAAAGGAGGAAAAAGAGTACAAGAAAAGAGGATGAGCCATCCTCAAGGTTAGAGAAAACATAAAAGACTAAAATTTACATGAAAATAAAACCTAAAGACCCCTTCAATCGAAGTTCTAGAACTTCCCAATCCCTTTACAAATCAGTCAAAATTATCCCTTGAAAGAAACCATAAGAGGTAAAATGTATTATTTGTCATATTCCTAAAGCCAACATATTGAAAATATATGATTTGTCACATTCCTGGTTGCAACCGTATATCATTTTAAGAGAGATAAGGAATCCGAGCATGACATGCACAAGAATGGGAATAGTTAATGCAAAAGCTATCTCATTTTAAGTAGTAGCATTGAATGTAATTCTGTGAAGGGATTATCTGCATAGAAGCATGATCCATTAATTTGCTAGCATAAGGTGCCTTTCAAAGATGCTCACGCTTAGTCAATTTGGAAGTTCATTTCATCACATTATCAATGAATCATCCGATAACTGAAGGACTAGTTTAAAGTGTCAGATCAAGTTCAAGTTCAACAAGTAGGAAGGTGAACAAAAATCTCAATTCGAATTTTACAAGTCAGTAGCTATCATATTCATTAGGGAAATTCAAAGGCTGAAAAGGAAGCGCATGCAGGGATAGAAGCCAACAATAGAGGCATGAAAAACTACAGGGAAAACATACATGCAAAGGCTACTATCTTGGAGAGATATAAAAGGCGCTTTCTATCAGCCAATTTTAATTCCAAATTCACATTTTCTTGTTCTCCTTCCTCTTCAGAAACTAACCTAGTCTGGCTGTTTTGAAAGGAAGCCAATGCATGAAGAGTTTCTGAAGCAAAGGAAAATTGATAAAGGAACAATTCATGAAGCCAAAGAAGGTCAAGATGCTCCTTCAAAAAAATTGATAACTCCTCTAGAAACTCTTCCCCTAACCTTAGAAGCTCAGGAAATTGTTTGCTTTCATGAAGTTGTCGGAGGACATAGTAACTGAATACCCCATTAGGTCCTAGACTCTCATGCTGTAGACAAACCACTGAGAAATCATTGAGGGGAAAACAAAAGTTTCCAAAGAAAGCAGGCACGCCGTACACTAGCCGTAATGATGACTGCATGCACATCCTTTTCTACAACAGAAGAAATATAGTATGACTATGTAAAATATGGAAAATGAGGAACATTGCATGAAACTGCAGAAATTTGGGTTAGGCTTGTTCAAACAATATAAAACTCATTAGAGTGTCAATAATAAGTGACATATAAGATAATAGATTAAAACAATATATAGTAATTAGTAAGTATGGTTCGGGTAGGTGATAAGATTGCCTAAAATTATAAAAGAATTTCTGTAATACTGCAATTTCAAGGATAAATGCATTAAGAGATTTTTCAATGACATCAGCAAGAAGCAATCTATCAAAACAATTCTTTATTATTTAACTGTATACATAGCAGCTAGGTCATCATCACTTTACTAATTCAAGATTTTGAGGATACATTTCATGCAGGCAGTTCCTTGTTCTTACTTTAGTTTCATTTATCTTTCTAAGGCAGTGAAGACTATTAGTTCTCAAGTTTTCTTCTCTGAATAAATCATGTACTTCATTGCTATACTTTGTAGTTTACCAAAGCCCCTAATTTTTATCATTTTAAGGCATTATTTGAAGCCAATATGCCCCAAGTAACAACAAACAAATAAAAAAGGGCTTCAATTATTTTCTTCTTCATTGACCAAAAGTTTGGAGGTCAAATCACTGGTTAGCCCAAGTTTAAAGTTGCTCTTATATTTTGAGAACATTTATGCAGCTAGCATTTAGAAGTTTAGCTTTCATGATTGCCTAAAAATTGTCCCAGCTCAGCTCGTCTTGATAATGAGTATTGGAGCAGTGTGATTGTTTCAGCTATGGCACATGCCTCAGAGAGAGAGAGAGAGAGAAAGAGAAGCAAGAAAGGAAAAGAATCATTTGAGGGATTTTTTCTTCTTTCAACAGAAAATAGAAAAAAGGAAATTACATTGAAAGAGAAGAGAGCTATGATTTTATATGTATATCATATATAACTTACTCAGATTTTGGAAACAAGAATAAAAGACGGCATCACAAGAAAGTAGATTTTGCACGTCAATTCAGTAAACCAGGATTTCCAATTACGATACAAAACTTGAAAACAAACAGTCAACATAAACAGATGTTTTTCACAAATATCATACTATTAATTCCTATATGTTAGCATTTTGATTAAAACGACTATCATCAAGATTTAAATTTATATTGAAGTTTGGCAACTTAATATTTTTCCTTCTCACTACACAATAGCCTTGAATAAAGAATATAATAATCTTTCCTTCTCACTACACGCATGGTTGTCAGAATCACGATGTTACTCGTAGGATTGCTTGATTCTACGATTTCACCCTCCTATTTCGTGCTATCTCGCCAACTGACTCGAATCTTGGTGGGATCGGTGGGATCGCACGATCCGACCAATCTTCACGATCCTGGCTAACGTTGAGATTGGGTTTCTCTCAAACTGGCCCTATTTTTTTTTTTTTATCAGTTTTTTATACAAATCAAGCAGCAAATCAGATGAAGAAGAAAGAGAAATAATTGCTCTGGTTTCTGGTTTGCTGCAATTGCTTTGGTGTTTTTGGTCGTCCGGCGACTGCGAGGCTAACTGGCTCGGCGAGCCGTGGAAGACTGAAAACAAAGACGAAGATGAAGCTGGGATTCTGTAAAGACGAAGACGAAGCTGTGGGTGGTGACTAGTGAGACTCAGAAGACGACGGTCGAAGGTTCTAGATCTAGAGAACACCCTTCTTCACCACTATTAAGATTTTGCTTTTATTATATATCTAATTCAATTTTAAATTCCTATCTGTTTAAATATACTAAATTATTAATTATCATAAATAAAAACTTTAAAATATATAATCTTTCCCTTTCATTTTTTCCCATTTTAAACAAATGGCAGTGAAGGATATTTTGTCATAGGCTTATATCCCATGTCTAATCTTTTGCTAAGGTCTTGTTAACTTGTTCGCACTGAAATCTAATGCTTAATACTTGAAATGCAAACCAAACTAGAACAAATTTTGGATGCATGGAGGGCCTATGGTTAAAGATTGATGGAAGTTGGTTAGATTCTATGATTCAGATCCAAAGAACGCAATCAGGCAAGCTTTTCACAAAAAAAATTAAGAGTGAAATATGAAATTTGCTATGCTCATAAAAAATCAATTAACATATTCCAGAAACAAAGGAAATGAAAGCATGACCATTAGAATGAAAAGTAGAAAATCATATTCATACCATAATATTTCTCAGTAGTTCTGAATCATTGATGTCACAGCATATTCTCCACATAG
>JANHAO010003046.1:0-27051 GCA_026873985.1 Saraca asoca | reverse complement strand
TTATGAGTACTTATTTTTATATGAAAAAATAATAATTACAATATATATTTATAAATAAGTATAATATTTTTTAATATTTATAAATGCACCCCTATATTTTTATTATTTACGCGTATCCCCCACGTGTCGGTATCCTATATTTTTTGAAAATATCGTATCCCTGTGTCCGTGTTTGCGTTTTCCCGTATCTGCGTGTTGGTGTCCGTACAACATAGACTGACATAATAAATAATTATTTTATCTTTATTTAAAATCATTTTAATAACTACTTGTACACATGAAGAATGAGTAATAATTGATAATTGTTCATGATTGGCTTCATCAATAAAAGGGGTTTAAGCATGTTCAAAATATAAATATTTAATTTACATGTAGTGAAATCTTTATCATTATTTAGCTTTAATCAATTCCCTTCAATTTGAAAAATTGAAACTCCTCCTCCATTTCAAATTACATTATATAATAGAAACGAAAAACACTCTTATCATCTTTTCTTCTTTTATCTTGCAACACTCTCATTATCTTAACTTATCATCACTTATCATTATTAACCATTGCCCATCAACATCTTTCATTATTAACCATTGCCCCCACCACTTTGTTATTTATCATTATCTAACACCACTACTGTCATTAATCATCGCTAATCACCATCTACTGCTTATCACTCTTAATCATCATCCACCACCATCACCACGTACAATTATTAACCACTACTGACCACTGCTATTGCTATCTATTATTATTTATTATTATTGATTATCGCTCATTATCACTATCATTATTAATCACCACCCACTACTACTTATTATTATAGACTACCGCCCACCATCAACTACCATCATTAATCACCATCTATCGCCACTAATCACTCTTAATCATCATCCACCACTATCTATCATCATTAACCACATCAATCGCTATTTATTACCACCCAACTAAACAACAGAAAAAAAAATCATAAACAATATGATTTCGTTTCCAAATTGAATCAAACAAATTAAAAAGAACTTATTTGATTATATTCTCTCTTCATTTCCACAGTTTGAACCAAATACTCTCTAAATGTTTTCACTATTAAATTATCTTTTTTCAAATTTAAAATCAAATAAGTCAAATAAAATAAAATCTCACTATAAAAAGAACAATTCTAACTGTTAAAACATTCCACCTCCTAGGAGCCCAAACTTCCCATTTACCCTTAATTTATGCATAATTCATCTAATTGAACTCTTGAGCTAATATAATAAACATGTACACTTCAATTAATTTAAAATTTTTAAGACTGATAAATCTTAAATTGAGGAATAAGATTGATAAATCAAACAACCAAAATGGATCATTCAAACGAATAAAGCACCTTTTGATAGCAGAAGAGGCCTCCTGAAAGAAGAAATGGACCGTCAAGTGAACATGCATATTGAAAACAACACAATATTCTAATCCAACTTGGGAAGGTGTCTTTGGTAGCAAATCAGTTGTAGATAGACATTTGTGGTTTGGTCAGATAAACAAAAGATGTTCCTCTCACTGTGTGTGTCTCATAGGAAGGAAGCAAGAGAGTTGATATGTAATTTCACGGCACTGGTTGCGGCATTCGTTGACCAAATGCATACACCAAAAAGTTGCTGTATGTACAATGAATAGTTGAGCCACCAAAACTTTTAAAGTTACTCATTTTACATAAACCTTTTATATTAGATTTTATTTTTATCATCTCATTATTATGTTGCTCTTAAAATTCGAATTCTACTTCACATTTTTCCATCAAAAATTGATTTATTCTTGTCTTCACTTCCCTTTTTTCTTTTTTTTTTTTTGGTCATTGTCGGATCATGGTCTAAAGATATATAGAATCAGAATCATAAATGATAAAATGAAAGTGAAGGTAAAGAGAGCAGGCACCACCAAAAATTGAATTGATGGGATGAACACCCAAATTCAAAGATTTCAAATCAAGATTCAATAAAAAACAGAACAGAAAAGACAACTTTTTTTAATGTTTTTTTTTTTTTTTGGTAACTGAAACCCTAATCACAATATCAAAATCGCTAATTATTTATAGAGAAACTCAGGAAAACTCCAAAGGACCAAAGCCGATTCTTCTGTTTCCTCTTCTACTAGTCTTCAAGCCTTGCTTTGATTTACTCACTCAGCAGCGAGTGGAACAGACTCGGCCTGACCAAACCCACAGAAATTGAAATTCATTACAAATTTATACATTTTGCATCTCAAACAGTGCAATTTCATGGCTTCACATTTCATAAATGAAAACAAAACTGAAGAAATCAATGGGACAAGCGTCATACCAATTTGCGGTACTTGAGGGCATAAAACATCTCCAGGTAGCGGCGGCTCTCAAGGCGGTCGAGGTTAGACACATGCTTCCAGAAGCCATAGACTCCGGTGAGCGTCAGAAGCCTCTCTGAGTAAATTTGCCATGTATACCTGTACAACCAAAAGCAAATTTAAGCTCAATTACACAAATAATCACTTCACACAATTCGTCACACTTAAAAACATGTCACAGTTTGATTCAAACGGTAAAGATTTCACCCACAATGTGCCATGTGCAAGTCCAAGAGTGTGTGTGTGTGTGTGTGTGCGCAAATAGAGTAAACAAATTGCGGAACATAATTTGATGGATGGAGCAATAATTTGCTTACTTCTCGTGAATACGTTTCAGACCACCCTGAGAGATCTTGTCCCAGTGAGTCGGGTCTGCCTTGCACTTCTCGAAGAAGTGTACGAGGATCTCGGCTGCGCGGTCACCATGGTAGGGGTCAATGTGGAATCCAGACTTGCCATGCACAATGATCTCAGCAGGACCACCATTGCAGGTAGCAAATGTTGGCAGTCCACAAGTCATGGCCTCAACAACAGTCAAACCGAATGCTTCATAGACAGCGGGCTGCACGAAAGCTCCCTTGGTGTCACAGATGACTCTGTAGAGCTCACCGTTCCTCACTCTGTTCATCTGAGAAGAAATCCACCTGAATTGGCCGTTCAACTTGTAGGTCTCGATGAGACCATACATCTTCTTCATCTCAGCCTTCTCTTCCAAGTCCTTGGACTCCTTTCTCCTGTCTCCAGCAACCACAACAAGGTTTACCAGCTCCCGGAGCTTGGCATTCTTACCGTACCACTCAACAAGTCCAGTGATGTTTTTCACACGGTCCAACCTTGCCATTGTGAAGATGATTGGCTTGTTGCGGTCTTTCAATACACAGCTGTTACCATGAGTTAAGTTAGACACATCCACTCTGACAAACGTAAAAAACTTATACAATCAAACTTTCTCACAATGACTTCACTCTGAGAAGACCACCGCCATCTCATAGAGTGAAGCTGCTGTAGACAGTCTGATTGTGTAAGTAGTGCCACTTTGTGACAATACAAGGTGCATTTTTGCAAGAATGGAGGGAAAGAAACTAACATGTGCTCTTCATTTTCCACAGAGCTGTAAAGAAGCTCTTCAATCTCAGGGTGGAAGGATGTCAAACGGTGCTTGGTTTCAGTGTAGGGGAAGTAGATGCTCATATCTGCTCCTGGGGAGACAATGTTGAACTTTGGATCAAAGACATCAATACCATGAACAACACGGTAGAGACCAGGAAGTGTGAATGCAGTGTGGCTTTCATATTGTCCAACAGTATCCTTGCTATAAAAGCATATATAGAAACAACAATTTTAGCAAACAAATCAATTGTGCAATGACACAAATTATAATGAATATCGGTGCACGGGTAAATAACCTTCCGGCAATTTCTTGAAAGGTACTGGTGATGATAAAATCTGTGTGGTTCATTGCTATAAGATCAGCTGTAAATTGGCATGAGAAATGATATTTCTCTTCGAACTTTTTCCAGTAAATGTCAGAGTCAGGGTATTTGGTCTTCTCAAGTGCATGAGCAATAGTACACTGGAATAGGCATAGAAAATAAAAGAATTAGGCCTCTAGTTTCCAAAACAACAGTCAGAAAACTTGTAAAAATGTATGTGCTAAATGAAGTTTCTTGTAGACAAACCTGTGTTACACCCAATTTGTGTGCCAACAATGAGGCAACAATATTTCCATCACTGTAGTTTCCAATGATGAGATCAGGTTTGCCTTGCAACTCCTTTGCAAGCTCATGAGCAACATCCTATTGACAGGAACGTAGTTGAACATTAAAATCAAGTGAGATCACTATAATGCTTGATAATTGAGATCTTGATTGAATCAAGAGTTAAAAAAATTCACCTCAGTGTAAGTCTCTAGGTAAGGCCAGACTTCGAATCTTGAGATCCAATTGCGAACAATTCCCTTCTCGTTTCTGAAGGGAACTCGAAGAATGTGGGCATGTTCGGTGCCAAAAACTTTCTCAAGCTGTTGACCACAAGTAGTTCCTACTGCATCGGGCAGCAGACGGGTGATCTGCATTTAATAACAGGCAACAAGAATCAATTAGAGAAATATGTATACACTTCAAATAAGTGATCTAATTATTTGTCAGATTTTACTAGACATACAATGAGAATACGAGGAGTGATGTCTAAGCCTTGTTGCTTGATGCGGTGGAGCATCTCGTGCTCCAAGGCACGAACTTGATCCAAGATGTACACAACCTGTATTAGGATAAACAAGAAAAAGGATATGATTATTAGAGTTAGCCCCAAATAAGAAACGAAGTTAGATCAATAGCAGCACCAAGAGAATTTGATCGGACCTGGCCACCAGTATCAGGGTATCCCAAGACATTATCTTGGGCAAAGTAACCATGGGGAGAAAGAATCACAACATTAAAGACCATGGGGATTCTTCCGAGGAAGGTCTCGAGAGTGCAGGGGTCAGGTGCCTCAAGAAGATCCAAGAGAAGCTGAATCATCTCAAGGACACGCTCTGCAGTGTCACCCCACCCTCTCTCCAAACCGATTTCCTGGAATTTGTGGTCGAACTCTGAGTATGGTGTCTCGGGAGGAAGTGTACCAAGATACTCCTCGGCCTTCCTCAGAACATGCTGAAGGGAATTCAAGTTCTGAATTCTGTCATTCAACATCATAGTCTGCACCAAGAAAGAAAGTCATGTCGAGAAAAACCGTAAATGGAAAAATGAAACCCGAATAAACAAGATTCTGTTAGCATATGAGTATCAATATCATCTTCAAACGCAGAATTGCTACAGAAAACTTCAATTATGAAGCACATAAACACTAAACCCTAAACCTCCCTCACTTCCTCACATGGTATAATTTGAGTCAAACTATGAATAATCTCATATATAGTATGCCTCATAAAAAAGCAATTACTTTTGCTTGTCATTAAATATGGTTACCAGCTACCAATATTAGAGTGATTCAAGTCTAATCATTGTTAATTTGGATGATCTACAAACACATATTGAATTAAAAATTGGGAAATTTACCTTTCCCTTGTAGCTGTGAAGTCTGAGGAATTCAAGAAGTGGGTGCATGCTCTCCTTGTCATGGAAGAGTTTTGCCGAAAGGTGACGATTCAGGAACTCCACACCATTTCCAATTGACTTGTTCAGAGTTGGGCGAGGAAAAGATGCAGTAAATGGCTCAAAGTCCAACTCAAGCACAAAGTTGCCATTAGCACTGCATTAACAACAAAAGAAACCTGTCAACTTTTGTCTCAACTAACAACATTTGAAAGCTAGATGCACAATCCCTGCCCAACCTCCGAACAAGGGGTTTAACGAGAGCCACCCCCCCTGCCTCTGGTTGTGAGGGAGGGTAAATCCCACATTATATACGGCCTGCCTTCGCCTCTCTTGTTGTGAGAGTGTTGGTTGAACAGGTATTGTGCATCTAGAACGGCTCCTGACAAAAACAATTACAGTTGCAGACTGATCTGCCTAAAACAATTAAAAGCATCACCTTCCATCAACGAGTTCCTCCTTGAACTGCAGATACTCAGCAACACGCAATTCCTCGACAACAAGAGCGTGCACATTCACTCTCAGGTACTCCCAAACACCAGGCCTTGGACGAACAGCCAAAGCAACCCAGGGTGGCAAAACTATGGCTTCCTACAGTCCAAAAATCAATGAAACCAAGTAATCAGTAACAAAAACCCAGAAATTATAGACTAAATATAATTATAACCTTCTAGACTGCTCAAAAAGCTACCTGGGTAGATCTCAGAACTTCTCCAAATGCCCCATCCAAGAGTTTTTGCCTGTTCTCTTCTGGGATTTCTTCAAACTCTGCAATAACCTGGTGGTGTTGCAGAATTCCCTTTCCCTTGGCCTCGATCCTTTTATTCAACAACAAACAGCACAGGTTTTTCAGTATTATCTTGCATAATTTAACAAAAACCATAATTTAATAGATAAAAATGTGACTGAAAATTATCTAAAGTCTGAACTTCTCTGATCACACTGCATGAAGGAAAAAGAAGAGACATACCTTGAGAGAAGAGCCAAAATTTCATTCCTGTGAGCTGTGAGAGTCTCATCAAGCCTCTCACGGAGAGAGTGGACTCTGGTCAAACGTTCAGCCATTGATTCAGAAGATCCTAAGGCAAAAACTTCAAATGCAACAATAAAAATGAAAATAAATCAGTATAAGAAACAGATCCAGATTATACACAACAAGCCACCACCGTAAAGAGAGAGGCCTTAATCACCAGAAGTTTAATAACACCAAACCGAAATCACAAATGTATTATTAATTTTATTTAATTTGTGTAATTTTCGTTTTCAATTTTAAGAAATGCCAACCCTAACCAACCACCTATTTAAGATTTTTGAACCTTTTTTGAACTAAGATATCTGCCATAAACAGTGCAAGGGAATGATTCCAAGATCCAGTTTCCTTTTTTGCAGCATAATAATTAAAACTCATTTCAATTCCATTTAATCATAACGCCAAGTGCAAGCAAAGTGGCTGCCAGAAATGAAGTGTTTACTCTTTGATTAAAAAAACTGATTAAAGCTGAGAACTCGATCCTCTTTAACGACAAGTGAATCAGAGCAGAGACTCTTCATCCAGAACCAACTTATTTTTAATAACAAGAAACCAACAAAGAAATTCTTTGTACAAGACCAGACCGAACAAAAAAAAGGGTTGAAGCTTTGAGTTTATGACCCAAAAACTGAACTTGGGCATGAATTTATTTTCCCAGCAAAATCAGGGGAAAAAAATCAGGCAACCGACAGAACCCCATTATCAGAAACAGTAGCAGAGACTTCAGAACAGCAATTTTGCTAAGTGACATGAACAAAATTTCAACAAAGGGAAGATTTTGATAAAACCCTTCGAGATCCAGGATCAGGGCAGAGACTCTGATCCAGTGGTTTTTGGGGGGCATTCTGATTCTGTGATTACTACAGAATGACCATGCACGCAGAAGATCTTACAGACAGAAGGAGACCAGGAATAACAGAAGAATAACACAGAAGAGAAAGAAGAAGAAAGAAAAAAAAATACCTATAGAAACAACAGAGTAAACGCAAAAATGGAGATGGGGTTTACAGAAGAAGTGAATGAATGAAAATAGAGGAAGTGGGGGTGTGAATTTATAGACAAGGAGCGCCAAACACAACAGAAAATTTAATAGAAAAAAATTCAATAAATAAATAAGGAATAGAGAATCGTTTGAAAGAGATTCACTAAGGTCAAAAACATTTTCTCTCTCTTCTTTCTTACCGTGACGAGCAATTTGCGGACCAGGATAATTTTGTAATATGAAAATATTTTAAAATAATACACGTATTTTTACTTTATAACAATACCCGTACCTGAATTGGCTTTTGAGAGAAACGTAAACAAGCCAGTGGCATGATTGCATTTTTGTAGTTCTTGAAGTTTAAGATGCTCATTTAATTAATTTGTTACCAAAATTAAAATACTTGATACTTAAGAAATTTATTTATGACAGCATTGATTTTTTTATTAAAAAAAGGTAAAATCTGAAAGAAATAAATAAACTACAAGTGAGTTACACATAAAAATCTCAATCACATCAATTAATAATAAAAAATTAATTTTAAAATAAGGAACATTAAAAATAATGAGATACAATTCTTGTAAAGAATTAAATAATATTAGCCAATTTATGTATTGATTTTCTTCTATGTGGATATAAATTATCCCAACTTTGTAGGTAACATTTTTGTATTAATTAAATAAAGCCATTTCTATCCATTTTTCTACTCCTTTTTTTTTTTACTTTTTATCCATTTTTTACAATTTTAATATTTTACAACCAGTGTCAGTAAAAAGTAAAAACTGTCATCTGGCCATTACTATTCTTACTACTTTCTGATGATGGAAATTTTGAATTGTTATTTTTAAGTCTGCGATAACCGTAGGCCATGGTGGCGGGGTGCATTGCATAATGATCACAAACAAAGACTTTATAATGTTACTTTTGAAGTCCTTGGAGTTTGTGTAAATAAAAAGAAAACTATTATGTGATTTGCACAAATAATTATCTCGCATTATGTGTCTCATAGAACTAAAATTAAAAATAACTCAATTTATTTTGAAAAAATATTTATGTTTTATTTGTCATTTAATGAGTATAAAAAGTAAGAAAAAACTAATAATACATCGTCCTTTTTTATATTTATTTATGTTTCTGTCATAATCAATTACTATTCATAATAATTGACTTAAAAGGAAATAAATAATAGTAAAAATCAAAACAAATATATATAATATATAATAATATTTTATATACTATTTATATAAATATAATTATATTGTTGAAACTTAAACCTTTTCTTTTCCATGAAGAGCCAAACATATTTCTAGCTACTTACATTATTTATATACTACTTTGCACTAAGTAGTATGTGCTATATGTATGCAGATATAAATAATATAACATAAGCACAAAAACAATAGGGTATGAATAATTAGATAATGTGGGCATGAGGGAGATCTACACAAGAATATGCTCCAAATTAAATAATTGATCCATAGTAATATGACAATTTTCTCCATGCAAATATCGAAAATACCAAGACTAGGTGACGTTGTAATTTACATATGGTGTTATATACAAATAGCAAGTTGGCTCATCTTGTGTTTCAAATGCCAGAACCTGGAGGAGGAAACAAAGCTGACATTGAATGAGTCAAATGACTAGAGGCAGAAACAATAATACAAGAAAACACAATGCAGGCAAAATGACAAAAACGCAACAGTAGAGAGGGCATTGCAGGGCCAATTACTGCAAAGAAATAATATTTTAATTACTCATCATATCACGTAATTAATCATAAGTAGGATTATTCTTTAATACATATTCAAAAAAAATTTATATTTGTATATACCATAGTAAATTAAAAAAAATTATACTTTTTCAAATTTTTCTTGTACGCTGAAACTTTTATATAAAATTGTGAATTTTTTTTTTTGAAGAATTTACTGATCGTTTTTAATTCAAAAAGTTATAAATTTGTCTACATTTATTATGTAAAAAATGATACATACGTATAATTTTTGAGAAAAAAATTATACGATTTTATATCAAAATGTTATAATTTATAATTTTGTATTAAATTTTTATAAAAATTTATAAATTTTTTAGATTAAATTGAACTTTTAGTTCTACGATTTGTTTCAATTTATAATTTTATCTTTATATTATTCTTCTATATAATTATGTTTTTAGATTTTATTTTCATTTGTAATTAACTCTTTGCATACATTAATTTAAATATTTTTATTTATGATTTTCTAACATGATCAATATTTGTGATCTTATACATTCATATTATGATATAACGAATAACTATTAATTAGAATGACAAATGATGCAATTTGAATGAAATATTCAAATAAATACAATGAAATCAAATTTATTAAAATAAAAATATATATGTATGATTAAAATTTTGATTGTTAATTCTCTTAGCAATTTCTGTGATCAGGGTTCTATTTTATTCATTTTCCAGTCATGTTATAATTGCACAAATTAATATATGTTTATCATATTAAACAATTATAAATAAAAACAAGAGATAAAATTACAAACTGAAACAAATTATAAATATGAAAAGTTTAATTTAACCAAAATTTCAAATATACACGAAAGCATGACTCATAATTATGAAAATTAATATTTTTAATTTACCGTAACACTAAAAAACTTGGTATTATTATTTATTATTTATTGATAAATAAAAAATTATCTCTTTAATTTTAGGATGACTCCATTATAATGTTAAAATAATTAATCTGTGAAAATATAAAAAATAATACTAACCCTAATATTATGATGGTTATTTCTTTAGTGATGCATTTCTTATTACATTTCGACTACTGCATTGCAACTGTATCTATGAGAAAATAGGGTTTGATAATTCTCCACTTCCCTTCTCTGTCGGTTTTATGGATTTGGATATTTTTATTTTACTTTTATATATATTAATCTCGTGTTAAAGAAATATAAACTTAATATTTTATGTGAACTTGACTGTTTATTAAAATAGAATTTTGTGTTGCAGTGAATATAAAAATAGTGTGAATAAGCCTTACAACAATCAAAAGAAAAAAAGAAGAGACTTGAAATTCGGGAGCTCGCAACTATGAAAACTGTGGTTTCTCTGCTGTATTGATGAAACCGCTTTTTATCAGCACACAAATCCTCCCATCTGACTCATCACTGTTTTTTTATTTTACTTGTTTCCTTATCCACTGTCAATTTTGTAACCAATGTTCGGGGCTTTTGTATTAATTAATGTTAATCTATGTTATTCAGAATTGATTATTAAACTTTGAGACTATATATTATAATACGTTCCTTTGAGATTCCTTCTTTTTTTTTCTTTTAAGTGATTTTCCTATTTTAATTTCACTCAATGCTGTTATTTGCATTTTCAAACTATTGACAAAATTAGCAACCCATTTAACAGTATAATAATATTCAATATTATTTTATTTTTTAATATTTTATATTTAAATTTAAATTATTATATATATTAAATAATTTATCATTTAAGTTATAAAAAAATTGTTGACCAATTTGCTCATTTTAATATCTCCGGCCTCTCCAATGCAACTCTTCAATAGTCATTACCCTTTTCAACTTCGTGTTTTTTTCTTCTGGGTTTTGTCCTGCAAAAGGCTTGTTGAAACCTATTTTTTTTGTTTTTAAAAATAATTTTTTTATTTTTATGTTTTTAAAAAATAAAAAAATTTATTTGACAACCTATTTTTAAAAACTATTTTTTAAAAATTATTTTCTAAAAATATAACTAAAAAATAATTTTCAGAAAACAGTAAAATATTATTTTTTCTTATTTTTGTATATAGTTATTTTCAGATTTTTTTAAAAAAATAAAGAGAAAATTTATTTTTATTAATGACAAAGTTATAAATAATATTAAATATATATTTTATCTTAAAATATAAAAAAAATACTTATTTTCAAAATTTACCTACAAACAAATTTTTTATTTTTTGATTCTTAAAAAATTATTTTTAAAAAATTATTTTCAAAAATAACAAAACAAAAATATTTAAAAATATTTACAAACTACTCGTGTGTGTTTTGTTTTTGGCTAGCTATATATCTTTTGGAAGGACGTTCATGTCATTTCATTTTAAAATTCTGACAAGATCGACTACTGACTTTTAGAGGAGGTTAGAATTGTCAAATTCAAAAGAGTCGTTTTTAATCATAAATCTCTCAATTAAACCATTAATTGAGATTTGAGGAGGTTTTACAGAAGAGACTCAAAATCTTATCTATTGATTTGAGATATCACCATACAAATTAAACCAATGATAAATACATATAATTTTATACACTTATACTTATTTTTATACATAATTAATGTAACTTTAATAGGTCACACCAAAAAAATATAAATTGAATATGTGAAATAAATAAATAAATAAAATGATTAAATGTGTCGCGAGTAATAGTATATGAAAATTATATCTTTATATAAACTATTACAATTTGTTCTACTTATCTTAGTAATGCATGAAATATTCTTTTTTGTTTCTCTTTAAGTGGTATAAAATTTTTATAAATTGCATTTTAATGCACACAATAATTCATTTAATATTAAAAAGTTGACACATTACCAAGAAATGCAATACCGTTGAGGGTGTAAGGAGGAGGGTCACCTGACGGTGACATTGCGCCAGCTACGATACGAAAGACGATGGTGGATTTTGGGGGATTATAGATTGATCATGTCGGAAAAACGAAATCTAACAAACAAAACAGGTTCCCCGTATCCTCTCACATCTTTGACGTGGCATCCTTTGTTCGAGGATTAGCCTCAGAGAGTTGAGGTGGTCCCCACTTGACATGTATGCCAATTTTTATGGGACCCATAACGTCAGTAAATTACAAAGCAAAGTGTAGTTTCTTATGCGGTCATGTATGACGTGGCATTTTCCACCGACAGCTACTTCTCAATAATAAAGTATTTAGGTACTACAATCACAATATATATCTCTTTGTTTTCATTTAACAAAAAAATAATTATAATTTTTAATATTTTTAAAAATATAATTTTAATACACATAAATAATAAAAAAATTAATATATAAATAATAAAATTAATAATTAAATTTTATTGTTAAATAAAAGTAATGACTCATTCTTTATTTGTTACTGTGTTTTTTTTTGTTATATCAACTACCACCTCCTACCTACCCGAAAGACGTGACCCTTGGTCTATCCATAACTGTGCAATCTAGGATTATTAGAAGGGGAAATATTGATAAAACCAATGTAAGAGAGGGGGAGATTGGAGAAGCGGTTTTCTACACCTCTTTTCCAAACCCAACAGCGATGGGCGTTTCTTTTGAAGAATCCGGTTTTGATCCGAGTTTATGGTTAATCACGTGTGGTATGCAATATAAAACGAAGAGTTTCAAGTCAGGAAAGCTGTCGAGTCCAGCTGTACTGCTTTTCTCTCTTTAACAGAAATATTTAGATATTTTTTGTGTTAATGTGATTTTAAAATTCTTACAAAAAAATTCCTATTTCTAAAATTTGTAAAAAATTTAAAGAGTTGAATAAAAAATAATCACAAAAATAAAGGCATATTTTTTTTATAAAAACTCCTAAATTTAAAAAGAAAATCATGAAATAATCAATAAAAATTTTACTATTAAATTATAAAAAAATTATAAATTCCAACTCTTTTTCGTAAATTCAAATATCAAATATATCAAATTTTTCTTTAAATAATTTATTCACCCTAATTTCATTTTTTCACTCTATAAACAAAAAAAAAATAAGTTTCTCCACAAAAGACTCTCCTCATACTCTTATATATATAGCAAACAAACAAAATGATCAAATCTTATTAAGATTATAAGTCTAATACAAATTAATCATATAGTTTTGTTCCTTTCAAACTCTTTATCTATTTCTTTAAAGATTATTCCCTTTCTTTTAAAATAAAACTCTCTTAATTTAAATTAAAATTTATTACTCTTAATATTATTATATATTATATTTTGATATTTCAAAAAATTATCTATTTAATTTTAATATAAAAATATTTGACTTATAATTATTGACATATAATAAAAATTAATATCAAGATTTTAATATTACAATCATATTTCTCTATTTTTTTTTTAAAAAAAAGTCAGGGAAGCTGCCCTGTGGGCGGGGTTACGAGTATTACGCAGTAATTACGTGGAAATTGGACTTAAATTAATATAACAAGAATTAATTGACATGAATAAAGGAATAAAAAGACTGCAAGTTGGATAAGTTTGGTTGACCAAAAAAAGGGTGAGTGAAACAAGAGAGAGGAGGATGTGGGGCCGTAGTGGGTGGTGTGGATAATGTCATGCGCTGGAGGTGGGGCTAAGGCCAAAAGACTTGGTACTAAATTACGATGAAAATGGAATGCATTGGTTGACACCCGAGACTATTGGGACCAGTCTCAACGGATGATTGTGTTTGGAAAATTTTAATATCCATCTTGAATAAATAAAAATATTTATTTTTTAAAATTTTAAAGAATTCTCTCTTTATTTATGATAAAAATTATTTAATATACATAATATTCTAAGTTTGAGTCGAATATAAAATAAAATAAATCACGTGACAACGTCATATGATACTGAATGTGTCTGCAGCTGCAGTTTTAGATTGCTCATAATGTAATGTGGTGTTTGTAGGTGCTGTTTGGCAGGTCCACTGTGAAAATTACGACAACAGGCCAGCTTACCAACGTATATAGGACTTGGGAGCTACGTACAGCAGCAGTACTGTAAATTGCTATGGATATGAGTCTGTGTTTATCCACATTGTACTTTGTGTGGACCAGTTGGTGGTAATGCTACAAGTGAATCTATTGTGGGGTGTGGGCTCCTATTGGATCCAAGGGGAAACAAGGGACAAGGTTAACAGGCTCTTTTTACTCTTTTTCTATTTATTTAAAATGAATAATTTCTTGGAATGAAAATATATATTTGTATTTTGACTCCATCCATATTTACCCTGTAACTGTTTCTAGAGAAAAAAATAATAATTTTACATGTATATGTTCTTGTCTCACGGTATATTTCACGTCAACCTTATAAGATATTTCATTTTTCTGTGAGTTTCCTTTTTTTTTTCTTCCAAGGAAAAGGTAAGAGATAATATTTTCAATTGACATAATTGAAAATAAATAATTATTAGATTATAACTAATTGATTAGTTCAAAGGCAACAAATCATTAGAAAATAGTGATTCACATGCTACAATAAAATAACTGAATTAGAATATAATCATAGATTACAGATATATAAATAGATCTATTGAACTAAATTCATACCTAATAAATTATTTAAAAAAATCGACTAAACGATCAATCTATATTATTATAAACAAGAATATACTTTCTAGCATATAAAAGCTATTCAAAAATGATCAGATCAATCAAATAATTAGCACCCTTATAAAAGAAAGGCTAAGTCCCTGTAACAAAAGCAAACCATTCAAAAACAATAGCTTGATATTGCATAGAATTATGATCAACCAACGAACACAAAACCAACAATAATAACAAATTTTGAAATTGATCTCCTTTCGAAAACCCACCGTTGATCGACTTTAATTATAAGACGTTGTATCCCACTAAAGAACCCAAGCCCAAGGTTTTGAGGTTTTGAAGACTATAATAGTCTTATCAAAATTCTGAATTGACCAGCATTGTGCATCTGTCTATTCTAAATTAGGCATCATATTTTCAACGTTCAATTTTTTTTCCTGATATATTGATCATTATTCAACGGTGGGTTTTCGATAGGAGATCAATTTCAAATCCAATAAAAAGGATTTCCTTTTTTTAAAAAAAATTACAGTTAGTACCACTTATTAATGCATTATTTTCAATATTTATCCCGATTTATTTATTTTTTTTAAATATCATTTTTACTAAATCTTAAGCATGGGCCATCAGGTAGAAGAGCCAGATTCTTCAATCAGTGCCATACTGGCAAATGGCGCAAATCTACCATTGTGATTTTAGATGAAGAATTATTGAAATAATTTCACCTACCGCTGACAAAATGAATAAAGACAGTAATTAATAATGAAGAGAACTAATTATCAGAAAATATCGCTAAATTAAAAACAGACTCACTGTAATTAATTTTAAAACTTCCTCACCTAAAACTATAAAACATAACAAAGAGTGGTTAGAGGATAGTTTTTTTTTTTTTCATTTTTTTTATAGCAATCCAACAGACAAATATGTAGAGACTTAAGGGGTAATTACGTACAATACATATAAAGATCTTTTATATATTGCTTTTCATTTTAATTTTCTTATGTTTATGTAGTAATAACATGGTACGATTTAGTCAAATTTGCTATATTATAATTACTATTAAGATGGAACTAAAATTTACTAGTATTATTATATAAGAATATTATAAAAAATATATAAAAATAAAATTACATTGATAGCTCGTAGATGAATAAAGAAAAATATGAGAAAATTTGTTATTTGTCTAAAAATAAAAGATAATAATGTTAGAGTAAGATTATAAGTTTTCCCCATAGATTGGGACATGAATCAAGAATGACCTAATTTGTTTAACAAAAACAATTCATGTGGAATGGCCACAAAGTTGAATAACATTATTTAATTTAGGATTAAAGCGATGTTTCAGGTGATGCACTTTAGTGATCAGTTATAATCCCAACAAAAGTATTTGGTAATGGAATAATATTACAAGTGATTTGGTCTGCCTAACATCTTTTTACTTAAAAGTCAAGGTTACATATCCCCCGCCCACAAACACCTTATCATAATTTCAATGGCATATATATATATATATATATATTTTAGAATTAACGATTGCTTTCTTTTTTTAAAAAAATAATTTATTCATCCAAAAGAAAAAAAATCATAAAATATAAATGGTTTAATATTAGAAGAAATTCAAGACAAATGATCGATTTTAAAGCAACTTGCTTACATTTCTTAAAATATTATAATAATTTAATATTATTAATACAAATATATAGCTTTTTAACGAAATCGAGATTGGTGCACTATTAGAAGTAGATGCCTCCTTAATTTTTTTGGATATATTTACTAACAAGATTCAAATTCAACTTTTTTTTTTTATCATTTTTATTAAATGTTATCAATTAGGCCAAACATATATAGTAGTTACTCATCCTTCAAAGGTGCAGAAATGAAAACAAAATAATTTTTATGTTATTGGCATGCATGGACTTTTGCTTGACCATGGTAAAAGGCAAACATATTTTCCATGTTGTAATTACTTATATGACCTTTTAGTAATGTGCATAATAACTATAAGTTTTCATGATAGTAGGTTTTGTTTGGATGGCAGATGGCCTTCATGCAAGTGATAATTTGAATGACGTGTAACAAACCTAACTTATTTGCCCACATTCATTAAATATTAATAACTTAAACAAATAAGCATTATTAGCACTTTGGTTTTTCTTCTCTTTTTAGTGATGTGAAGACACATCAGTTTATTATATACGCCTTTCTGCGCCAATGTCAACTTGTGAGTTAGGTGGGTATTTTTTATTTATTTTTTAATTTTTTAAATCGTATAATCGCCTGTTCTTATTAATCGGTGAAAACCCAACTCATTTGTCTTTATTATTAAGGTGAAATCTAAAAGAAAGCACTAAAATTTGTCTTTTTTAGCAGTGTTGGAGATACTCTTTTTCATTAAAGTAGACTCTGTAAAAATTTAGAACATAAAATCACTTCTATAAAAAAATGATTCGGAAATATTTTAATTATTTTTCTTTTTCATATTTGTAAAATATAATTTTATTTCAATTTGTCCACGTATTTATTTATATTCTACTAATTATATATAAGTGTATTTAAATATATAAAATAAGTGCATTTATCAATTTTTTTAGAGTCATGTTATAATGGGAAGGGTAGGACCAACAATCTGAGATATAATCAAACCAATTAATTTTTAATTGTTCATAGTTGAGAAGACTTTTTAGGTTTGCTTATATCAACTTTGCACATGAATCATCAATTTTGGCCACATAAACACAAACTAAAAAGTAAATAAAAGGAATCCATCGCCATCCCATCATGTGTAATTTAAATGATAGGAATTAACTTGACTCAAAAATAGATACTGCATGTAATTTACAGCTTTCTATGTCAACTTTCACACATAGACTTGTAGCATCTTGAACTTTTTATTTATTTATATCTCCAATGGCAAATATGAGATAAATTTCATCAAATTAGATTGTATAATCAGGGGCAGACTTACGTTGGGCAGAATGGGGGTTGAAGCCTCCACTCAAATTTTTCTCCAGAATCAGAATGACAGAAATAGAACCGTAAAGCGTAGAAGCAGAACCCCGACAAAGCATCGAGCACGCACGAACCAGTCCAGCGGGACATCTTCGATCTTTTCGATTTCTCCTCGCCATACCGCGCCAGCTGATTCTGACGGGGTTGCGCCGTGATCGTTTACGCCAGCGACCCAACGCCAATCTTCTTCACTTTCTCTAGTTTCAGCCAGTCACCGGCGATGTTCCTTCAGATTGGCGAACTCTTTCCGAATCATTTAGGCAGTCAGCTCCTAGCCCCCACTAACTTAAAATCCTGTGTCTGTCACTGTATATAATTAAAAATAAATTATATTAATTTAATTTTTATCATATTTGATAATTAGATTTTTTTTTGCAGGAATCTGTATTATCATACTTAATTATTAGAATTTGTGTATTCATTATTTGACTTATCTATAGAGATTGAAATCATGATCATATTATATTAATAATTAAAATTATATGATTAAAAAAATAATACTTTTCATAGTTTTAAAGTTTTGCACCTAGAAAATGAAGACATCCTTCTGCGTGCATTTTAAGCAAGGGGAAGTGAGAGTTATTATATGAAAGAAATAATTAGAAATCAAAATGTCATGTAAATTCTGCGATAAACGGATGATATAGAACATGTGGGGCCACTGACCTGCAAGTGGCAATAAGCCCATAATAAAATTTGATTTGAATAGCGTTAAATCAAATCAGTGGGTTAGTTAGATGGTATGTGGGAGCATAGATCTCGAAAATTGGTTTTTCATTTGCTACTTCTGCTTTGCTTTTAAATGACTTTTCTCATACTCAAAGCCTCACTGATCACAGCCTAACATTCAAGTTTCCTTTTACTTAGGACTTGGATAGCTCATCAACCTACTCTTAAATTTACCTGCAAATTAAACAATTTTATGATTCCATGTTTCATGACTTCAAGAATATAATGGTTTGTTTAGGAGTCCAAAAAATTAAATAAAAAAATTAGCATTTACCCTTTTTATTTATAATTAAAAAGATAACATTATATATTTTTTCAATAAGAATTGAAGAGCTAGATACATAGATTGCTTTATTTTAAAATGAGAACATGCTACTGATTTATTTGAAAGTTTATAATATTTTCTATAAATTGTCTAATTTGATCATTAAAATTATTAACCATATAACTCAGACTTAAGACATTAGCGGCTGAAAATAAGAAATCTTAATTATCCGCTGAGCCAACAAAGAAGATTTTTATTGACTAGCTTGGTTTCTTGTATATGACAAAAGTGAGTGTGTGATCATAGTTACCAACCCAACGCTACTCCTTCATCCGTCATATAGTCAAGTTAGTAATGAGTTGAAACGAAGCTGTCAACGTGGTTAATTTCTTCAAGTTGCTTTTGGAGATATTTTCTAGTCATTATTTATTGGGTGAGTTAACTCTAATGTGTGACATCATTATGTGAAGATCTTGAGAGATTAACCACGAAGCAACGATGACAATCAATCAACAAGTTTACTTGAAAGCAAGTTTCTATGGATTTTTTTATTTTATTTTATTTTTTCTATAAACCTAATGATAAGTTTCTAGTCTATAAGACGTGTACAACGAGCCATATATAGATAAAAGAAAGTGATGAGCCCTCAATATGGTTGTTAAAAAATATTTTAATGCTTAAATTAGTAAACTAATTAAGTATAGAATAGGAACTAATGAAAATGTCTTAAGAATTCGCGAGATACATAGTATTTTTATATAGATATGCAGACATAGATAAAATAGTTCGATAAATGGACAAGATTGTCTGACTAGCGATTGATACATATTGTTGACATGGCAAAGAGGTGGCGTCTTATGTGAACGCTTAAAGGGAATGGTGGTTGAGGGACATAGTCATTTTATATCATATGTTGGGTGCTTGTTGGGCGATCTATGGGCCACATACGAAAGTAATCGTAGGTGTGGCATAGACTTGGAGGGTGGGTGCTCTAGGGTCATGCAATGCCTGGTTAGGATGATCACCTTGAGCTACTACGGGGATTGTCATTTGCCAAAGATATTGATAAAATTTTGGTGTTATCACTTGCCACTTGCCACTTGCCCTCAAGGCTTCCATAAAAAGGCGATTGCAAATTGAGCTCGCTACCCTAGTGGTGATGTTTCACTTATCCATATGCTAAAGTGTTTGATGATTACCTTGAGTTTTGCGTGACTGTTGGGTACGAGCATTAATCTCAATACATCTTTACATGGATGTCATCATTACAAGCTTCTTGTGCCCATCAATCTTGATTGTTGACTTTACTTTTTGGTTCTTGGATGATTTACACTATTGGTTTTGAGGGTTATAAAGGTTTAATCTTCCCTATCTCTTTTTACTTTTTTGTTCAGATTTCCTAGTGCTTTTCTCCTTCCTTTTGCTTATCGGTCCTGCTTGTTGCTTTCCGATGTTTCCCAAGGCTATTGGTGGTTGTTCTTTTGATTTTGTTTACTTAGGTCTATGCATTGGTAAGTTTTTGATTTCTTTTTTGATCTTTGGTTATGCTTTATACTTTTGGGCTTTTTGGTTTTTGTTATTTTTGGGTCTATCTTAGGGTTTTGTTTTTTCATTTTTCTATTGGGTTGCTATTGTTTATCATTGACAATGGGTGATTGTTAATTATAGGTGTTTTTGCTCATTTCTAGCTTTTTCTTTTTCTCCGATTTGTCCGACCTTTAATTCTTTACATGATTTTACAGGTACATTTTTTGCTTCGTTTTCCTTTTGATATTTTGTTATGTCTTTTCCACTGAATGTCGATCCTATTGGAGACTCTGCCATTATTGCCAATGGTTGCCTCCTTGGATTTCGAGGACTGTGAGGACCTTGAAGCTTCTATTTCTATCCCAAGCCCTTCACATTCACTATCCAAGTCATTTGAGTCGCCTACAAGGACCTTGGGTGGTGCATTTTTGTAGACGTCTTCTTCCTCTTCCACCAACCTAACAATCAAAGCTTCTTGCCAGATATTTGGCGATGGTGCTGGTCCATCAGTAAGGGCTTTGATCTTCCCGTTAGAGCCACGACGAGTAAGTGAGAACTCTTTGTTATTTCATATGACAAAGATGTCGAGGCATCTAGTCTACAAGGGGTTGTTAGTGTGGGCATCTTAGCTTCCAAAAATGTCCATTCTCTTGATATTCATTTCCCTAATCTCCCTCCAGTCCAAAATCACATCGAGATTATGGTTATGAGTGGGACAACTTTCCATCAAATGACATAATAGGGCTAGATTTTGTCAATGCCACTTATCAAAACATGTCCCGAAACGCTTCTCTTTAACCAGTGGGCTCTAACATGTTTGGAGCACCGTGCTTATATGAGGTGACGACACACGGGGATGATCCGATTTGTCAAGCCTATTTAGGATAAGTGAGCGTGTAGCTATGATACTAGAGGTTTCTTTATACATTCTATGGCCATCATGCTTAAACTTTGGGTAGTTCCCCCTTCTCCAAGTTTAAGTTAGAGTTGATGATGGTAATAAGTTAGCTCCATCACTATTTTACAATGTCTAGGTTATCATGAAATGTTTTCAAGTGATCCTTAAACAAGTAGATCGTCATTAGGACCTTCAGGCATTTTACCACTTTTATGTTTGAAACCTTTGAGGTATGCACATTTAGCTTTAGTCAAAACTTACCTTGGACAGTATGGAGGTTTGAGACTTATGACAGGCTTGGCCTCGAAACCCAAGAGTTAGAAAGATAGCTTTTTCCAGGTTAAAACGACCAAGGTTTCATAATTTCTCCTCTGTTAGTTTGATATTCATTGATGGTATCACATTCCAGTTAGATAGGCTCACCCTTGTTAGAATCTCTTCTTTATAAGTGTTGATAGTCATGCCCCAGGCCCTATTAAAGTGATCACCGAGGTAATTTTTAAGACCTTACTAGTGAAGAGCTTTAATAATGACATCAGAGTTCTTTTAGGTCTTTGTTTTGTTAGGGTTTCCCTTTTCTCACCTTGTTGTTTTACTAATTTTTACTCTTTTATTTTTGCATAAGCTTACCTTCACAATAAGAGTACCTACCACCCGACAAGGATTCCTTGTTATGAGATGGCTTGACAAGGCATTCTATTGTGATCCCTATCATGATAGCTTGGGCTCAAGAGAAAAGAGAGCAACATGAGAAAAGGTGGAATGATTGAGATCATTACAAAAGCGAACGTGCCATGCTAAGGATCGCTAAGATGAAAGGAAGAAATGGAGTCGAAAGATAAAAGATTGCTACTGGCATGAAAGTGATAAGGCTTATAGGTCCAAGAAAAGCAAATTGAAACTCAAACTCATATAGGCAATGTTATGAATCCAGACTATTTATTTACCTCAAACTTAGTTCATCCCTTCCTGGTTGCCTTAGCCTATTGATGGTGTACTCTGAAGCATTCATGTGCCTCTTAATGAGGCTGAGAGGGGTCATAGAGTTACCCTTAGTTGAGCTCCCCCAACTTCAAGTAGAAAAGTAGAAGATGGACTTCATTTTGAAGTTTAAACATGTCGTCATCCGAGAAAAGGAAAAGGCTGCTAGCAAAGGCACAGAAGAAATGGACATCGCCTTTGAAACTTGTCTGCTCGAGGCAATGAGTTAGCTGAATTGAAAGAGAAAATATGCATGCTAGAAGCCCAAGTACAAAGCACTTTCGTGGCATTGATAAAAGCAAATAATGAACGGATCATAACAGATAGGAAGCTAACTACTGTCGAAGACAAGGCGAAGCTGGATGTTATTGAACTTAAAACCTAAGGTGTTAAGTTGAAGCCCTGGGGAATGATGAAGTGAGGACCTATCATGATTCCTAGAACAATGCCATTTACAAGATCAAAAAGGATAATCTGAGTCCAACTAGACTTGTCAAGGTTGAACAGGTATCATGACTATCATATTTATATTAGTGTAGATCCTTACGAGGGTACGGATAGTCCAAGTGCTTCCCATACTCTCTTCCTAATGATGATACTCTAGTAGCTATGGTTAAGGTGTCATTGGTGGTTACTAAGGAGAGGAAGGTGGCATTACAGTTGGGGAAGGCGAGCAAAATGTTGATAGAGGTGAAAATAATCAAGAGATGGTGTCCCCTAACCCGAAAGACTTTATAGTGGAAGCTGTTATATAAAACATAAAGCTTGCTGGCAAGACACTTGCTTATGATGCTGCTGACAATGTTTGAATGCTTATAACTTGATTGAACATATAAAAATTATCTAACCAATTTATGTTTTGTTGGTCATGTGGGCATTGTGCCCGAATATTATGATGATTTATGGGCGTTATACATGGATATTTTGGCTATTTGTGGGTGTTATGCTTGGATGACTTATTGATTTGTGTTTACTGCATATTTAGTTACTTGATACATGCTTCATTAAGTCTATGATTGGTAAATTGCTTCAGGCTTCAAAAGTTGAACTCTTTTCATGTTCCTGCGTGCATCAATTATGTTTTTGTTTTGCATTTTTGAGTTATGTTCCAAAGGTTAGTTAGGTGCTGGGAAGCATCCAACAGTTGTGTTGGATTAATTCAATGTTATTAGTTAATTAGTGTGACATCATTAATGGTCAAGTCTTATCGAGTGCTAAACTAAATAACTTTAGGTTACATGTTTTGTGCTATCAAGGGTAGGGCATTTGCTATAGGTACTGGAGATACATCAATGTATTGTTCTACCAAACTAAAGAGCAAGGCACCACGGAGGCATGTGATAACTTCATGGGATTGTTTTACTAACCTAAAGAGTAAGGCACCATGGATATAGGGCAACCTCATGGAATTATTCTACCAAGTTGATGAGTAAGGCAACATGGGTACAAGGTGACCTCATGGAATTGTTAGGTGATGTTGGTGGAAATTAGCTTTGGAGATGCATGATAAGGCAGATAAAATAACATAACTTACATGGAACTTTTTTAAATGTCTACTTTTTTTCACTAATAGTTGTGTACAATGGGAGATCCTTTTCACTTGATTGGAGACTAGAAACTTAAATTACTTCAGTTAATGGATAAGTAGTGGAGAGCTTGTTTTTGAATCATGGATTCAGGTATAGTCAAAGTAGTGCCCCCAGTGAATGGCATTCCAAGTGCCTAGTGCCTGGTGATAGCCTGAACGTAATAAGCTTCATTGTTCAAAGTTTCTTTCACCCTAAAAGGGCTTTTCTAATTGGGTGCTAGCTTGCCTTATTCTATCTTTTTCCTCATACCATCTACTTTTCCAAGCTTGAATTCAGTTTTCCTTACCCTTCGTCTATGGAAGCGTGTTAACTTTGCTTTGTAGGCCTGTGAGTAAATGTAGGTGATCTTTTTATCTTCTTCAAAAAGGTCTAGTTCTATTTTTATTTACTGTTCATTTTCATGTTCTCCATAATTTTTCACGCACTCATTGGGCTCCCGGATGTTGACTAGTATAATAGTTTCGTATATGAAAACGAGGGCAAAGGGTGTGAAGCATGTGGCAATTTGAGGGGTTATTTTGTAAACCCAAATAACACTATGGAGCTCTACTATCAACTTCCCTTTAGTGTTCTTAAGGTGTTTTTTTAGTCTTCAAGAATGAATTTGTGGTGAGCTTTACTTATTAACTTGTTTGGGGTCTTTTACCAAGCAAACTTCTACAAGATATGAAGGTTCTGAAAAAAAAAATTATGAATACCACATTGGTGAATTGTGTTCCATGGTTAGATATTAGGGCTTGTGGTATGCCAAAACAATGAATGATAGAATTCCAAACAAACTTCTCAATTTTCTTAACAATGATGGTTGCCATGGGTTCGACTTCCAGCCACTTAGAAAAGAAGTTGATGCTAACAATTAATAATTTGTTCTATTTGGGGGTGGGAGGCAATGGTCCTAGGAAGTTAATTTCTAGGTGGTGAAAGGCCATACAGGTATGATTAGGTGGAGCTTAAAGGCTGGATGACAACTTACTTTTGAACAGATTTGGTATTTTGAACCCTTCTTGACATACTCTTTATGCCATGCTTAGCGCTTGGTAAAAAATACTAATTAAGAATTAACTTTCTAGCTATGTTTGGGGTAGTGATGTGGCTGTTGGAAATTCCTTCATAAAGTTCTCTCAAGATGTAATTAGCCTCTTCATCCCAGAGGCACCTTAGTATGGGTGAAGAAAACGATTGTTGATACAGCTAGTCCCTCTTGAGATAATAGTAGGTTGACCAGTGAACAACATTTAACCATTTCAACTTTTCCTTCTTAGAGTTGTCCTTTCTTGAGGAATATGACAATCAGGTCCATCCAACAAGGTGAGCAGGTGACATACATGACTTTTTCTTCTCCTTTCGTACTTAACTTAATGAGTCTTTATTGTAAGACGGATGTGTTACTAACCACTGCTTAGGCACTAAGCAACTTAGACAATATGTATACTCTGTCATTTTCAATCTTAAGAACAAGGATTAGTTCATGTTTTTCAAATTCTTGCAGCAAAATCCTTGCTTTCTCTTTATTCTATGTTAGTCTTGGCACCTTGGTCTCATATGTGCCAACTATTTACACAACTACAAGTTGGAAGTCATTGTGCACTTTGATTCTTTTTGCCCTCCTTACCTTAGCCAATTTCAATCCGATGATTAAAGCCTCGTACTTGATTCATTATCGATTGCCTTAAACTCGTATTTTAAAGAATACTTTAAGAAACTAGGTCTGGTCATTCCAAGATAATTCTTACTCCACTTCCATTGTTATTAGATGATCTGTCAATGAATAATATCTAGACAAAAGGTTTGTCATATGGTGAGAGTTGCGAGGTCTAGATGAGTTATTTCCATCATAAAATCGGCAAGGGGAATTCATTATTTTTCTTGGTTCATATTTGACCCAGTACTAACTCAACTTAATGGGATAGCTTATGAGGCATTTGATGAGGTCAAGTTTTTTTAACACTTAGCACAATAGTTAATCGGTCAGAATGACCACCTCATGACTTTGAAAATAAGGCTTTAACCTTTTAGATGATATTAGAAGGGCGTATACTAGTTTCCCATTTTTTTGGTACCTTAGTTCCACCTCATGCAAAACTCTGCTAATGAAGTAAATTGGCTGCTATTCGCCTTTGTCTTCTCTAATTAAACTGAATTGATAGCTTCATGACTGGTGCCCAAGCATAGCTAAAGTGTTTCTCCAAGGATCGACTAAGTAAGTACTATTGGGTTAGCTAAGTATGCTTTTAGATCAACAAACGACTTCTCCCATTTATCCATCCAAATAAAGTTTTTGATACCTTTCAAGATTTTGAAGAATAAAAGGTATCATTTGCTTGACCTTGACATGAACCCAGTGAGTGAGGTGATCCTTCTATTAAGTAGGGGTGTTAAACGGGCTTCAAGCCCGCGGACTTCGCGGACCAATCCGCATTTTTTTACTGACTGGGCTGGGTGAGGAGTGGTCCGCCAAAAAGTGGGTCTAAACGGATCGGATCGGGAGGACTGTGGTGCGGATAGGTAAGAATGCAGACCAGTCCGTGGGCCAGTCCACATCTACAAAAAAAGAAGGTTGCCTCACCACATCACCACCCACCCTATACCCGTAACCCGGTACCCCTCTTTCTCTCAGACTCTCACTCTCAACTCAACGACACAAACACAACTTTGAATTTGAAACCCTAGCAGAGCTGTAGAACAGAAGCTTGCAAACCCAACCCACCCAAACCCTCGTCGTCCTCGTCGATCTGGTGATTTCGGTTCGATCCCTCTCAGCTCAGTCTCTTCTCTTGTCTGAACTGAATCTCCTTGTCGCACTCATGCAATGTCGGAAGCTCCTACCTGTGAATCAACGTTCTCGGACTCAGATCTCTCTTGGAGTCTTCGTTCTCTCTTCATCTCCGGTAATTCAAGAGCTAATTTTTTATTTTTTATGTCATTTTCTGTTAGTGTATTTTGATAAATATATGATTGTGTTTGTAAAGGGGCAGAATACTCACAGCTGTATACTGAACCAGAGCCATCAATTACTGCATTTTTTATTCTGTCTCATGCTTTGATTGTGTTTGTGTGTTAAATTCTTTGTTGATCCTGAAACATACAATAAACTTATAAGCACACATTGTATAAAAGTTAAAATATAGATAAAAACAAGATATATGAAAAGCTATAAACTTTTAGGAAGCGAGTGCAATTTATAGTACTTCTCAAAGTAACAGTCCAAGTTATGCCACTGAGGATCCTTAGAAACAAACCACCTCATCAGAGAAAATTTTCAACTCCTCTCTGAAAACATAGTCCAGTGATCATTTT
>JANHAO010003045.1:0-27050 GCA_026873985.1 Saraca asoca | reverse complement strand
TCCTGGATTTGGGTCCAAGACCTGACCCATTGAGCCTGTCAGGCCTTGTATTCCATCAATACCTGTCAGGCCTTGTATTCCATCAGAAATTTTTTTCTGATTAAGCTTCCCTTGAAAATATCTCTTGTTCACTGACACTGGGAATGAAAATTAGAAATAAATTTCAATGAAAATCCAAAAAACAAGTCAGGTAAACCAGAGAATAGAGCAGTCAAATTAGAGGTTTGCAGAGAATATATTGGTAACCATAAATAGCAGTATCCCTTCTCCCCCTTTTTCGGGAAATTCACTTATTTGAGTATCTACCAGTTAAATCAGAGAACTATAAATAGCCATTCGAATAAATCAGAGAATAAATGAACTGGTTCAGGCAGAGAATTGCCATAAATTCTAAGCTAACTGATTCAGAGAGCTGTAAATGAGTATGATAGATGATAAACCAAAGACAACAACAAAGTCAGGGAATATGATAGTTAACCAATGAGGCACAATCAGCAAAATATTCATAAATGGTCATTAAGAATAATGTAGTCATTTCGTCATTTCGTCATATCAAAATAACCATTAAAGCAACGAATACTCATATTAAAGACAACTGATAAGAGAATATTCAATCAGGATAATGCAAATTCATTTAAGATCTTCTGAAAAAATATATCAGATCAAGCGTTAAACCAAATACAGATACTACAGAGTGGCAGCCAGAAACATCAGCATATATTAAGTCACGCTTAAATAAAATTTAAAGCTCAAGCCATTAGATAGTTGCAACTTTAATAATCATTCATATTACTAAAAAAGGCATCACATTTACTTACTGCAACATCAAACAATGATAATTCATAAATATTTACCGAAATTGTAATATTGTTCCATAACTAGCAAACTTAAAACTACAGCAACAAAAATAGACAAAGACAAGCAGTTTTAACTACATATGCACTAGCAGATAGCATTCATTTCTTCTTTCATCTCTGTCAGATCTTGCTCAACCTTCTCACCTATGGCAAGAGTGGAGTCAGGAGCTGGTTCTGGTGCATTCAATACTGGCATGGTATTCTCCGGTTTAGCAGCAGGAACATCATCTTGATTCATACTTGAATCAGTTTCAGGATCAGACATTATCAAATTCAACGAGTTGCTTGTTGGTGAGGTTCTCAGTGGTGGTGGTGAAATATGGTATTTTTGGATTGACTGGAGTAGGTTGGTTAAGATCCCAGGTTAGGGCTAATGGAGATGTTGGAGAACTGGTGAAGTTGGTTTCAATTCACATGCTCTAGTTTGTGTTGTCATAAGCATTAGGCATTGTAAAACCAGTCACTGGGGAGCATTGTATGGGATTGATAGATATCCCACATTCCTATAATACATGTCAGGTAGGTTAAGTAAGAATCTAGGATCATCCAGGTATGCTGGGACTCTATTAGTCCAGCAATTGAAGCATAAGTCAGAAGTGACAAAGTCTGACAGGGTGCTTGGAGGATTATAACTAGCTTCAAAATCCTGAACGTTGTTCTCACCCACAATCTCTAGATTCTACTTCCATGGGTTCATCTTCTTAATGGTTCTATGCCTCTTCTTCAACTACTTTTCTTTCTCCTTCTCCCTTTTGGTTTCTTTCCCATTCCAATGTTTCTTCAATCATTCTTCTTATGGTCAATGATTTAGCATCTTCTTCTTCTTTTTCTATATCAACTTCAATATCTTCTTCTCCAAAATCCTTTTCATTCTGATTGCTTCCCATTGTTGATGCATCTTTATTTGTAAACTGCTTAAAAACTTCATTTTTTCTTTTCAAGCTCGTCATAACTTTCATATTAGTCTTATGAAAGGTCAATCACTTTCTTTCTTTTTGGTTTTCTTCTTCTAAGTTCACAGTAACTTGGGTGAACTTCCTCGAATACGATCTCCTAATCTCATTTGATTTTGGTTTAAGGTTCTACTGCTACTTCCCTTCTTTAATTTTTTCAAATTATTGTAAATTTCTTTCAGTTCTCTGGCTTCTCTCTCTCTCTCTCTCTCTAGTTCAGATTCTTCCATTTTTCTTTTTCCTTTCTTTGGACCTTCGTCCTCCAAATCACTCAAGTTTCTTTTCTTTGATCCTTCTTTAATCACTACTCCAGTAGCTTCACTTTGTTCTCTATCATATTCTCTCTTCTTTTCTTCCTCATCTAGCTTGGCTAGAAACTCCTTCAACCATCCCATGAATCTTGGCCTTGTAGTTCTCCAACCTAATAACCTTCTTGTTCATTCCAGCGGGAATCTCTGATTGGCTGGAGAAGGTTAAGGTTCTGGCCCATTGTCCTGTAATGATATTTCCTCCAAAAGCAACTTTTCCATTCTCCCTTGACAGATCCTCCCCAAAATGTTTCATGAGCAATATAATAATCATGCCATAGGCTAAAGGTGCATCCATACAATTTCTTATAGAAGTGATCTGCTGAATAATCAAATGGCCTAAGTTGATTTTAAATTTGGTTTCTATAGCCCAAAGTAATAAAGCTTCGAAATTACTAACATTACTCATTGTCCCAACTTTCAGACAAAAGATTTTATAGAGAAAGTAGTAGAGAATCTTACGATTTTTGGACAGAAGGTTGGCTTGGGGGTTGGCACTGCATTTTCCGTTGGTAAGTTTCTGGATCCACTTCTTTGGGTTGTAGCTAAAATCATTTTTCTGTACTCATAGACGGGGTTAACAAAACTCCTTCGTTCGGTGTTCCAAAAGGAGCGTTGATCATTTCGTCGGTCACACAGTGCTCCGCTTTGTTGATGAAGACAATGAGTAATCATCTCGTTTGTTTGCCTCCAGGTTTGTATAGAACAACCTTGTACAATTTTCATAGACTTCCTCTCCAGACTAACGAAAGTCTCCCAACCCATCTCCTTAATCCAGTCAAAACACTTGATTCCTTCAATCTCCATGGATTTTAGGTTGACTTTGTGATGATGAATGCACTTTCGGTCATCCAAATCGAGACACAATCATCGAAAAGCTGAAGCGTCTGTGTATTAGTCCATTAGAAAGTTAACTGAGTCTGCCATTTTAAAACAGAGGAAGAGAGGAATAAATGAACTTTTGAAAGCAATTCGGTGAGAAAGGTTAAGGACTTCAGAGGAAAGAGTAAATGAATGGTGATTGGGTTGAAAAGTTCGATAAGGTTAGGGAAAATAGGGAGAGAGGACGTGTGTATGAAAGTGTTTTTTAGATTTTTTTGTTTTATTGTTTTTTAAAAATAATTTTTATAAAAAAAATAAAAAATTTATTTGAATGTAAATTTTAAAAATAAGTATTTTTTATTTTTGAAGATAAAAAAATATATTTAATATTATTTACAACTTTGTCATTAATGAAAATAAGTATTTTTTTTATTTTTGAAAAAAAAATTAAAAATAATTCTATACAAAAATAATAAAAAATATTATTTTAATATTTTCTGAAAACTATTTTTTTAATTATATTTTTAAAAAATAGTTTTAGAAAACAAATTATCAAGTAGATTTTTTTGTTTTTATAAAATAAAAAAATAAAAAAATTATTTTTGAAAAAAAAAAAAAAACTTCCTAAACAGCTCCAAAGTAATTTAGGTTTGATTTCTAGAGTATTGCAAAATAGAGACAAGGTCATTAAACCATTTTTTATTTTTGGGAAGAAATAAAAAGAAACTGAACGGATTTTAATGCATTTTTGGGTTAAATGAGGTAGATATTCATAGTGAGAGAAAACAAGGGTGTTGATCAGGATGAAGATGAAAACGGTGCATGTGAGAGGGTTAGTTGGAATGAAGATGAAACGGTGCATGTGAGGATCTACGAAGGATTGTGGAAGAGAGGCAAGAATAATAGTTGGGTTGAAGTGATGTGGAAAGGTATTATGATGGCTTCGTGAACAGATGTCTATTGGAAACGAATGGTTTTCTAAAAGTGCTTATGGCTTGAGGGAGAAGAAATGGACTTTGTAGAAAAAGAGATAATTTAAGACACGGTTAAGGGGGATTTAATGACAGATAAATTTAATGACCATTAGATAATAAAAATTGTCAATAAGTTTTATTGAAAAAACACAATTATTGATTGGAAAATTATATGTATCAAGTGCGAAAAAATTAATTAGACTTGCTCCAAATGAAATTTGACTTTTTTAACAGATCCATTAACCTCCCAAAAGTTTGAAGAAAAGAGGAACATGCTTCTTTATAGTCCTATTTCCTTATCCTATTGCATAAGTGTAATTTCTATATAATGTATCATGCAATGTCAAATGCATAATGCACACATAAGTATGCATTTATTTCAAATAAATCCCGTAAATATTAATCAAAATTTATCATATCTAATTCTCTTCTAATAAAACAGAATTTATCTTTATGGATGGGTTTTGTAAAGATATCAATTTACTAATTTTTAGTACTTATAAAATCAAGCTATATTTTCTTTATGAGCATAGTCTCTAATGAAATGAAGCTTGATTTCAATGTGTTTACCCCTTCAGTGTTATATAGGATTTTTTTATTAAATTAATAGCATTTGTATTGTCATAACAAAATAGTAATGTTACTGAATTTCAAACCTTCCTTTTTATTGATAGGACTTGTTGATGTGTAAATTTAGTCAAGCTTGGTTTAGAACCTCAAACTACAAACTGAGAGTGTAGAAGAAGAGAGAGACAGAGAGGGAATGAGAGAGAAAAAGGAAGAATAAGGAGACACTAGGAGTTTTTAACGTAATTCAGCCTAGTGCAATGCTTATGTCCATGATTATTGTATTTTCTTTGCCTATTTTTGCAGAGTTTTTTTTGTATATGTTCTTTGTTGCTTGATCATTTCTCTATATTTTTGTAGAGTAATCATTTAAGTGGGTTCTATCTCTCTTGTACAATGATTTCAACCCTTATTTATTATTGTTGGGGTGTACAATCTTAACGTAGTTAAAAAAAGGAAAAGAATTCAGAATCGACTTCTGTTTCACAAATTTTAATGCGCAAGTTGATCTTTGTAAGTTGATTCTATAAGTTGATTCATGCAAGTCGGTCTCTCATCAGGTTTAACTATAGTGAACATGCTTTCTTGAAGTCACAAATTTCTATAAGTGCTTTAATCTTCTCAGGATTTGCCTCAATTTCCCTATTATTAATCATAAACCCGAGGAACTGTCCTGAAGTCACGCCAAATGCACACTTGTGTGGATTCAGCTTCATCTAATATCTTCTCAAAATTTGGAACATTTCCCCCAGATCGTGCACGTGGTTGGCGACTAGTTCAGACTTCACCAACATATCATTTACATACACCTATATTGTCTTTCCGATTTGTTCTTTGAACATCAAGTTTACTAACATTGATAGGTTGCCCTTGCATTGTTCAGTCCAAAGGGCATCACCTTATAACAATATAGCCTGTGGCCAATGATGAATGAGGTGTGTTCTTCATCTAGTGGGTTCATGGGGATCTTATTATGTCCCAAGTAGGCATCCATGAAGCTGAGAAGCTGATGACCAGCAGTTACATCTACGAGCTGATTGATTCTTGGCAGGGGAAAATTGTCCTTTGGACATGCTTTGTTTAGGTCTGTGAAATCAATGCAAGTTCTCCATTTCCCATTTTTCTTTTTCACGAGCAAAGGGTTAGCTACCCAGGTTGGATAGTGAGTTTTTCAAATAAATTTATTGGCTAAAAGTTTATCTACTTCTTCCTTAAGAGTGGCATAACGCTCAGTAGTCATAGGTTTCCTTTTCTGGCGTACTGGCTTGTGATGAAGGTCAATGTTAAACTTATGTGACATGACTTTGGGGTCAATCCTTACCATGTCTTCATGGTTCCAGATGAAGACATCCTAATTTGCCTTAAGAAATTTGGCTAGTTAGATCTTTACATCTTCATGGTTCCAGGCGAAGACGTCCTAATTTGCCTTAAGAAATTTGGCTAGTTAGATCTTTACATCTGGAGACAAGTTTTTTCCAGCTCAAGGCATCTTTCAACATTTGCCTCCCTGACTTGTATATCTTTGAGCTCCTTTATTGGACCAGTAGCTCTATCTGCATCCACCTTGCAGGGGTCAAGGTCGTGGCTGATCATTATTGTACCTCCAACTTGTTGTTCTTCACCACAAACCACATTAACTTTTTTCCCTTTCATCCTTAGCTTAATCACATTCTCTTAGCAACGTCTGGTTGTGCTACTCACCTTGCATACATCCAATTCCTTTAGGGGTCGGGAATTTGATGGTGAGTGTTTTGGTTGATGTAACCACATCTAGGTCATTCATTACAGGTTACCCTAGCACTACATTATATACTGAGAGACAATCTATAATCAGAAAATCTGTCAGGATAGTGGCTTAGCTAACTGAATCTCCTAGAGTAAGAGGAAGCCTAATCTGCCCCATTGGTAATATTGCATTTCTTGTGAAATCATGAAAAAGGCTCTGGGGAAGGCTTTATTTGGTTCATGCTCAAACCCATATGATCGAAGCATCCCTTGTACATAACATTTACCAAGTTGTTGGTATTGATCATTATCCTTAGCACCTCAGCACTGCCAATTCTGGCTTGGATGATTAATGCACCATTATGGGGAGAACACACTCCTTGTGCATCTTCATTTATAAAAGTGATGCTATCTGAGGTCATCCTTGCTTTCTTGGTGACTTTTTCAAATTTATTATGACTTGTGAGTAGGACGTGGTTTGCCTCTCGCACATTGTGTTTATGTGACCTGTTTGAGGCTCCTGCAATGTGAGGCCTACCGTGGATGGTGAATATAGTTCTTACTGTAGGTGTCCCCTCTTATTTAAGAATCTGATGGCACCATTATTGTGCTGGTTATTTGGACTACTGAGGTGGCTGACTCGTAGGTCGTACCATATAGTCTCTCAAACGACCTCTCTTGATTGGATCCTCAATTGCATCCTTGAGTGTCTAGTAGTCTAAAGTATTGTGCCCAGCTTCATCATGATAAGCACAAAACTTGTCCTTGTTCATAAATTTGTTAGGAGTCCTTATGGGAATGGGCTTCTCAAAATCCTCCTTATCTTTCTCTATTACAAAGATCTTATCTTGAGTATCTGATAGGAAACTATAGTTATCATGACAACCTTGATGCTGAGGTCATTCACTTCCGGCCTTTTTTATAAACTGACTATCAGAGCCATCCTTTTGACTTTCTTTGCCATTTCTAACATTGCTCTTTTTTTTTTACTCTGGTTAGAGCTGTTTGCCTCATCCTTCTGATTGGACTTCCTTGGGTTAAAAGTTTCTTCCCACTTGGTCTCTTTGGCAGCTCATTCATAAAACTCACCTAGGTCCCTTATTGGAGACTTGTATATGCTCTTATACAACATACCATCCTTGTAAAGTCTCGTTGAGATCACTATCAAGATACTCTTATCTGAGGGGCTCTCTACATTGTTGGCCTCGTGCCTGAAATAGGCGATGTAGTCTTTCAATGACTCCTTCTTCCACTAAAAGATCGTTACAAGGTGACAGGATGGTACGAGTTACCTTCTCAACGCTTTATATTAATTGATGAATCTCCTTTGACACTCTTTTCAACTATTAATGCTGCGAGCTGGGAGACCCTTGAGCCATGTCTAAGGTATATCTCCCAGAGTAGCTTGGAAGACACAACACTTGACTAGAGAATTGGTTGTCTGAAGATCCATATGAACATTGAATATATCTAGGTGGTTATATAAGTCACTATCCCTATTGTATTGCAGGATTGTGGGGATTTTAAACTTGCGAGGGAAAGGCTCCATCTCAATCTCTTTGGTGAATGGTGTCCTCTCCTCATAACGTTCTCAATTATCTTGAGCCTAAGGGCATTTTTCTAACTGCTTTATCTTTTGAAGCAGCTCATTTACCATCGGGTCCTATGTCTTGGGTTGTTGATTAAAAGATCACTGGCTCCTTTTGCCTCTCTGGTTATGGGAGTAGTGATCTGAAGTATGTCCCTGATGGTCTTGTTCGAGCTTTCCATTCAATGCAAACTCTCACGTTGTTAATTATCATGATCCTCCTGTGCTTGGTGGACCTTTGATCTTGTCTATAAGTTGGAGGAGTGAGCTGAATCAACGCACTGATGCACTTGTCTGGTTACCCTTTCCTCCTCAGCTCCTTGTTGTGGCTGCTGGAGCTCTTCTCTAGGTGCAGCAACTTCAACTTAGTTTCACATGCCTTGAGCTTGTGCCTATGCCAATGCTTTTACCACATCAGCCAATTCCCTCATTATGTTTTCCAATGCTTCCTGACGCTGGTGCCATGTCTATACTCCATCAATCCTAGGAACAATAATGGCAGGCTAGCAATGGGCTGTTGGAGGCAACCCAACGGTAATTCTTGTGGTAGGGATAGTGGAAGTGCCTGCTGCGAGAAGAATTGGTTTCCACTACTATTCTATGTGACCTTCCAACTGGTCAACTGGAGCATTTGAACTCCTTATAGTTCTTCCTCTAGCCATTGTAGCTGGACGGAAAATCAATCGAAATACAATTTAGGCTTTCTTTCAAGTGCCAAAATGTTAACGTATGAATTTAGTCAACCCCGATTTAGAATCCCAAACTGCAAACTGAAAGTGTAAAAGAAAAGAGAAAAAGAGAGGGAATAAGAAAGAAAGAGGAAGAATAAGGAGACACTAGAAGTTTTTAACGTGGTTCAGCTTAGTGCAATGCTTACGTCTATGGTTATTGTATTTTCTTTACTTATTTTTGTAGTTTTTTTGTATCTGTTCTTTGTTGCTTGATCGTTTCTCTATATTTTCGCAGAGTAATCATCTAAGTGGGTTTTATCTCCCTTGTACAATAATTTCAATCCCTATTTATAGTTATTGGGGTATATAATCTTAACATAGTTTAAAAAAGGAAAAGAATCCAGAATCGGCTTCCGCTTCACAAATTTCCACACACAAGTTAATCTTTGTAAGTTGATTCATGCAAGTTGGTCCCTCCTTAGGTTTAACCACAGTGAACATGTTTCAATCTACAGGCTAGACCTTGTCCCTAACGACCTGAGGTCGCTGCTTTGACCCTTGTTGACTAGTGATCTTGAATTCGCATTTGACAACTTGATGCCTTGCTTCAACGACCTCAATCTTGGTTGTATTGGGCCTTTATTAGATGGGCCTATCCATTAGGCTTTCACCAGCTCATTTGTATGATTCCAAAAATACTCACAACAGGACTTGAGCGCAATAGTTTCCAATAGTCACATATTTAGCTTCAGCTATTGAAAGTGTAATTGACGCTTATTTTTTGCTTTATCATGATACAAGGCATTGGCCTAGAAAGAAACATGTTCTATTTGTGCTCTTTCTATTTAACTTGCAACTTGCAAAGTCAACATTTGATTATTCAACTAGATCAAAGGAACTATCCTTGGGATACTAAAAGCCATATATTTTTGTTCCTAGTAGATATTTAAATATTCTTTTTACAAGACATAAATGACTTTCTTTGGGATTTGATTAATATCTAGCATACATGCAAACATTAAACATAATATCTAGTCTACTGGCAATCGAATAAAGAAGTGAGCAAATCATACCTCTGTATTACTTTTCATCAACTAACTTCTAATTTTCATCTTTGTTTAGTTTTATGGATGGATTCATAAGTATGTTAGGAGCTTTTGCATTTTCCATCCCAAAAATTTTTAAGAGCTTTTTTATATATATTTTGCTTGATTTATGAAGATTCTTTCTTTGGTTTGCTTCACTTGAAATCCAAGGAAAAATGTAAGCTCTCCCATCATACTCATTTCAAATTCTCCTACCATGAGATTTGAAAATTCTTTGCTTCATTAATAAATCCAAAGATAATATCAACCATATAAATTTGTACAATTAATATATCATGATTAATTGTTTTGATAAAAAGAGTTATATAAACTTTTCCTCTTACAAAACCATTTTTTACTAAAAACTTACATAGCCTTTTATACCAAGCTCTAGGAGCTTACTTTAAACCCTTTAATACTTTAGTCAGCTTGAAAAGATGATTTAGTTTTCCATTTTTTTTTCAAAATTGGGAGGTTATTTTACATAAACTTCCTTATTTAGAAAACCATTTAGAAAAGAACCTTTTACATCCATTTCTTAAAGTTTGAAACTTATGAAGCATGCAAAAGATAGCAGCGTTGTAATAAGTTTAAGTTTAGCTATAGGTGCATAGGTTATCATAGTCAATACCTTTTTGTTGATTTTGCCCTTGAATGACTAAGCTTGCTTTATTTCTTGCTATTTTATATTGTTCATTCAATTTGTTTCTAAATATCCTTTTGATCCTGATGATTGGAGGATGGTTTAGGTATAAGTTTCCATACTTCATTCTTTTTAAATTGATTGAGTTCCTCTTGTATGGTTTTGACCAAACTATCATCCTTAAGGGCATCTTGTATGTTTTTTGGTTCAATTTGTGAAAGTAAGGCTAAGTTAGTTTTATTTTTTAAAGAAGATCTAGTTCTTATACCTTGAGATGGATGATAAAGTCATGTGGATAACTCGGATGATATCTTTATTCCCTAGGTAGATTTTAATTTTCCCTTTAAGGAACTTCATTATTTTTTTTACTCTTGATTAGAAAGAGATTTTTTTTTAATTTATCTTGAAAGAGTAACCATCTTGCTTTTCTAGAGATCGAGATTTAGGTTAAGTTTGTTCACTTAGCTTGGCTTGCTCTTTTGGATCTTGTTCCTTTGTGATTACTTTATTATCTCTATCTAGTTGTTTTCTCAAAGATGATTTATTAGATTTATCAAATACAACATCTATATACACCTTAATTATAAAAGTTCTATTGTTGTATACTCTATAAGTTTTATTTGTGGTAGAGTATCTAATAAAAATTCCTTCATCACTTCTTAAATCGAATTTCATAAGACTTTCTTTTCCATTATTTCAAACAAAGCATTTATTTAAAAAAACATGGAAATAGCCAATGCTAAGTTTTCTTCCTAAAAGTTCATATGGTGTCTTTTTCAAGATGGGTCTTATGAAGTATCTATTTGACATATAACAAAAAATGTTAATAACTTTAGCCTAAAAATATTTTAGTAAATTATTTTCACAAAGCATAATTATAGCCATATCTTATAATGTCCTATTCTTTCTTTTCGCACCTCCATTTTAGGGGGGGAGAGTCCTAGGACAAGAGAAGTTATGACTAATACCATTATTTTTACAAAAATGTTCAAATTTTCCACATGGTTACTTCTTATATTGGCTATGCAAACACCTTTTTCATTTTGAACTTTCTTGTAAAATTTTTCAAAGATTTCAAACGTACCATCTTTTGAGTGAGCAAGAAAGTATACTCATGTAAATTTAAGGAAATCATTTATTATAACAAGATTGTACCTTTTTGCTCTAAAGCTCAAGGTTTTTGTTGGACCAAATAAATCCATATGTATGAGTTCCAAAGGTCTAGATGTTGAAACCATATTTATAGGTTGAAAAAATGATTTTACTTGTTTGTTTTGTTGACATGTGTTATATATGTGATATTTTTTAAAATTTATTTTTGGAAGACCTATGGTGAGGTTCTTTTTGGAGAGATTTGAAATGATACACTTGTTGACATGGCCTAAGTTTTTTATGCTATAGCCAACTTTCATCATGTGTGGATGCAAGATATTTAATTGAATTTGGTGAAATTTCTTTCAAATTTGAAACATACACGTGGTCAACTTTTTTTCCAATAAAATGAATTTTATTGTCCTTTTTGTTTTAAACTATGTAATGAGATGATTCAAGGACAATTTTAAAACTTCTATCACGTAATTGACTAATGCTTAGAAGATTATGTATAAAATTGTTAACTAAACCAATATTATCAATAAAGGTAGAGCCTCTATCTATCTTACCTATATTGGAGATTTTGCATTGAGTGTTGTCACTGAGGTTGACGTATCCTTCATTTATTGGCTTGATAAAGGAAAATTTGCTTGCTTGGATCTCCAATCATGTGTCTTGAGCATCCTCTATTTAGAAACCAATCATCTTTCTTAATTATGGATTTAAGACACCTACAACAAAAGATTGAATCTTTTTAGGTATTCAAACCTTCTTGGGTCCTTAGGGTTTAGTTGATACTTTCATAGAATTATTTCCATTTTTTGGTATCCAAATTTCTTTTTTCCTTGTATATCTTCTTTTCTTTATATCACATGAGGATGTTATGTGCCCTTTATTTCCATAATAATTGCAAGTCGTACGAGGACTTGATGAACATAATGCTTTCAGAAAAAAAATTTTATAATGCTTTTGATTATTTGTTTAGGAGTATCCTAATCCCTTTTTTTTTCTTCAGAATATCTTTGGATTCCTAGAAGGGTATCCAAGTTATTCTTTCCTTTGACAAATTGAGCCAGATCATTAATTAGAGTATTTATCTTTCTTTTAAGATTGGAAGATTGATGCTCGAACTTGGATTTAGTTTTATTATTTTCTATTTTCAAATTGTTTATGTTATTTGCCAAAACTTTGTTTTCTTTTCTGGAAGATTCTATTTCTTTTATGAATATTATATTTTTCTTCTTTCAAAGATTCTAACTTTTTTGTCAAAGAAGTTTTTCATTAACAATTGAAAAATATTTTGTAAAAATTTTGTGAAAATCATCCATCAAGTTATCAAATGAGTCATGCAATTCATCATAATATAAAGGAGATTTGGATTCATCACTTGTTACCTCATCTTCTTGGCCTTTGGTTATGAAGCAAAAGTTTATAATCTCTTTGTCATCATTTTTTTCTAACTCCTCTTCAAATTATATGCCTTCATCAATCCAAGTAGCTGCCATAGCTTTCTTTTTAGTTGGTCTTTTCTAGAACTTCCTTTTCAACCTCAAACAGTCACTTTCTTGTGACCAAGTTTTTTACATTAAATAAAAATTCAAAGATTGATTACTTGTTTTCATTTAAAGCCACCTATTTTTTTATATATTTGAAGAAAAGTTTTGCTATTAAAGCCATCTCATCATCTTGACTTTTTGTTTCTTGGTCAACATCATTTTCTTCTTCATCTTCATCCTTTGAAAATGTTTTGAAAGTAATATTTTTCCTTTTTCTTGTCAAGATTTTCTCTCATGTATGTTGTTTCATATGCTAAGAGTTTACCTCTTAGTTCATAATATGAAAGAAGTGAGAGATTGTTTCTTTCTTGTATTGCATCTACCTTGGATTGCCATGCATCAGGTAGAGTTATTAGGATTTTCATGACAAGTTCTCCATTACTAATGATTATTCCAAGATTATGAAGATCATTCACAATGTTGGAGATGAAAGACTTGTATGCCCCATAAAGCCAATGAATGAATAAATAAATAAATAAAGTTATTTATTTAGATTATATGTATTTGACACATATTGGTAAAAGAGACAATACATAATAGATTCATGCATGACTAGATCATTACTTAATTAAGTAATCATGAATCTATTTAATATTGAAACTTTGAATCTATCATATTAAAAGACTTTGTAAGTCACTCTAAATAATAGATTCATGTATAATAGTTATTAAATAGATTCATGTATTGACTAGATGATTACTTAATTAAGTAATCATGAATTTATTTAATATTGAGACTTTGAATATATCATATTCAAAGACTTTGTAAGTCACTCTCTTTTATTATAGAATGATGAGATAATGGGAGAACTAGAATGAAAGTTTTTTCATTTATTCTCTACCTTCAGAAACAATATTGAAAATAGTTCAAGATAGAGGAGATGTGCGTGTGAGCTTTGGAGGACTTTACATTTTTGAAGTCTAGTGTCATAAAATGTAAAGGACACTTGTGTCAAGTTTGTGGCTAGTGGGAGTACATACAACAAAAACTTATGAAGTTTTTCTGGTGAAGTTTTTTCCAATTCACATGAGGTGTATCTAATTCCTTTGTTTAACTAAATTAATATGTGTGAACAATTTTTAGAGAATTATAAAAATTTCTACTCTATAAATATATTTTTATATCATAAAAGGTACTCTAATATTGATATAAGAACCTTACACGTATGTTTAAATTGGTTTCTATTTTAATAGTTTGATATGTTTAAGCTTCACATAAGGTTGTTTTATGATATTATAAGTTGTTTTAGGCATGAATTGTTCTTATATTCATAAAGAAAGATATATGTGATATATTTTGTCACTAACAATTAATTATAAAATGTTCATAGTTGATAAAGATCAAAATATTCCCTTAATTTAAAAATAAAATAAAATAAGGTATAGAAGATACAAATTCTTCTTGAGCATATAATTTCTAAAGACCTTCTATTGTTAGTACATTACAATAATAGTTTTGCAAATATTGTTCATAGTAAAATCTTAAACTTGAACTATTATTATTATTATTATTATTATTTTATAGAGAAAATAGACATGTTATGGCTAGTGGGAGCATTAACTAAAATGGAATATTACTCACAATACACATGACATGTTTAAACAATAGAATTATACCTTACTAATAAAACTATATCGATTGTAAAGTTAATGACAAGTATATTTTATTAAAAGCCAAATTATGGCAGAATTCCATTTATATGGAATTGATATGTGTATCTCTTTTACTTAGGTGCTTAAGAAATTCTAAAATGATTTTGCTTAGATACTTAACAAAGTTTCGTTGCTCATTTAAAATTCGTAATAGTCATGTATTTATTTGAGGGAATTATCAAACTAATAATGAATGAGCATTACTATTGAATTAAAAAAAAAATCCCTATTTAATGGTTTATTGTAGAATTATGTACTTATTTATTTTTGTTTCGTAGAAATGACAAGTTACAGTCCTTTAGTAAAGATTTTAGATGAAAATCACTTAAAAAGACTCTAATTATTTTGATTGAAAGAGAAATTTGATAATTGCTCTTATGGTAGAAAAATTGGTGTATGTTTTTGATGAAGACACACTAGCTGTGCTTGAAGATAATGATCTTGAGACTGATCATGAGGCTTACAAACTTTTCAAAGAAGATGATTCCATAACTAAATGCTATATATTAGCATCACTTGAAAATGGGCATTAGAAGCAGCATGAATCATTAAATTCTGCCAAAGAGATCATATCAAGCTTAAAGACAATGTTTGGCCAGCAGAATCGTTCTGCTAGACAAATAGCTATGAAAGGACTTATGACCACCAAGATGGCTAAAGACACTCCAATTCATGATCATGTGATACAAATGATTGGATACATTAATGAATACTCTTGGTGTTGAAATTGATAATAATTCAAAGATAGATGTGATCTTATTTTCATTGCCTGGATCCTTTAATCAGTTTGTGCTCAATTTCAACATAAACAACATAACCATAACTCTTCCTAAGCTTTGCAATATGTTGCATAAGGTTGAAGATTTGATCAAGAAGGATGAACCAGTTGTCATGGCTTCTGAAAAAGGAGTATCTTCTAAGTCCAAGAAAAAAAAGTTTGTAAGTGAATGAAAAAGCATCAATAAGAATGAAAAAAAAAATCTAGTGATGAATGTCATTACTATAAGAAGAAGGGACATTGGAAGAGAAATTGTTGCCAATACCTTGCTTCCTTGAAAAATGGAAAACTTTCTAAAGGTATATTTGATATATTCATCATAGAAACCAATTTGTTGATGAATTCTATTAACTTTGTTGGTCCTAAAAATATTAATTTTTAGATCTTGATTCTAGTTAGTTTTACAACAGTGAAAGTCTTTGAACAAAATTATCGGAGTGTCTTTATTGGATAATTCAATTGCAGTCATTGATTTAGATTTAATATAGAGTGCATAACTTGAATAATAGAAAATTAGTTAAACAAAATAACAAAAATAGAATAGTAGATTAGAGTATATATGTGCAGAATATGTATGAGTAGCAAAAAATAAATTACAATAAAGATAAAGAATAATAAAGAAGAATAAGATTTTTAAAATGGTTTAACTTCAATTGAAACCACAATTAAAGTCTACATTCACTAGATAATCCTTAAACGGATTGTCACTTTTTATTACCAAACACAGGAATTAATTGGAATCCTGCATATCAATTTACACACAAGACTTAACCGGGCTCTTGCCAACCTTAGATACAAAAGTTCTTTTATCTACTACTAACTATGATCAACCTCATAATCAAATAAGATACTACAAGAATTCTCTACACATTTAATTAATTATGATCAACCTCACAATTAAAGAAAATGCAAAGGGAAGATTAACCTCTCCCTTTGTATCTCAGATTTCTGATCAAACTTAGAAACCTAAAAATAAAAACCAAATTTAAAGATAGAAAATACAATGCCAAATTTAGATGTAATTCTCAATTATCTAGTGTGTTATTCACCAATTTGATATAAGAATATTTGATTTGATGAAATTCGATGAAATAGATATAGATCAATTAGAGCTCAGTTTTCTCTCTATTTTTCACACTTGCTGATATGAAAATTGTTATGTTTAAAATGAGGTTAGGTGGTATTTATAGTGTGGTAATCAACATTTGAAAAATAACTAACTTTTAGATTATCAATCGATTCAAGAATCAATTCAAAGCGGTTACTAACTTATGAATCAATTTGTGAATGGGTTCATCTATATGTATGATTAAGAACTTCATGATGAAATTGATACATGAATCGATTCACACTATTATGTAAAGAAGTCATGAATCAATTACCTAATTGATTCAAGAAAATTCCTAACCTTAGGTAAAAATATTTTTCAAAATATTTCTGCATGAATTGATTGCTAAATCAATTCATATATAGTTTCACAAAATTTTTAGTATAAATCAATTCTCATAGTAAAAAATAACTTCTAAAAAAATTACACTTGTGAAAATTGTTTTGAAAACTTAGTTAGAAAACATTCAATTTTAAGTCATTTCAATTGATTTATTTCTATTTTTACTTATTTATTTTAAAAAATTTATTTGGATCAAATATGGATTAGAACATATTTACAAAAGATCCTAATAAAATCAATAAGAATACTATAACTAATGTTGGATCTCTTAAATGTCGCATAATTAACTTTGAATCTACAAAATTAACAAACATTAAAAACATATAGTTAGATCATGACATTAATTAAAATTATTTTTCAACATCAAAACAGAAGAAAGCATGATAACAAGGCTAACAATCTCCTTCTTTTTGATGGTGAGAAATAATTTTAGATAAGGATAAAAAATATGAATACAATTAACAATTTTAAATAAGGGTCTTTACTCCCTCTTAAGTTTTTGCTTTATTTATATGTCGTACTCCCCCTTTTGAATTGAGTATATGAACTAAAATCTTATTTAAAATCTCTTTATTAATCATCTTATCTAAAATATCTTTATTCTCCCCCCTTTTGACACATAAAAAAAATAATTCATTCATAAAGAGAGAAGTAAAAAAAAAATGATATCATAATAGAAATAAAATCAAAATATAATAGTAGAATATAATGACAAAATTTTAAAATCCAGATTATATAATAGGGGTAAAGAGATTAAAGGATACAAAATAGTGTTTAGCTCCCCCTGAGGTAATGATTCTCCTAATTTGTGAAGAAATTTGTACTAAAAAATTGATTTAAGAGTTTTTGCATGAATCAAATTATGTATTTATACATCAGGTTTTGAATCAGTTTAAGAATCAATTTAGTTAGGGTTCGTTATAGGCTTTTTTAGGTACTACATGGGATAGGCTAGCAAAGGCCCAGTAGCAAATAATTTCAAGTAAGGAAAAGTTAAGATCGCTAGCTACATGAACACAGAGTAAGATAGAAGCCCAGCTCGCCAAAGGCTAAGGAACGAGCCCAAGCTCGCATAACCAGTGTTCGCATTGTGTGAGTTGGCATTGCCAGAAGCATGCTTACGAGAATGATCTCACTGACCAAAGGCTAGCAGTAACTCTGGACTGAGTCCTAGCTCGTGGACACAACTCCTCACCTGCCAAAAGGGCTCGTCAAGGGTAAAACTAAAGTAGGAACCCTTTCAGACCAAGATTCATGGGACCAGTCTATAAGAGATAGCGTGCAAGGGCCCACGCACAGAAAGTAATCTAAAGAAATCGGCCAGCAGCTTGTAGAAACCATCTTGCAGTAGTTTAGGCTATCTTGTAAATTTATTTTGATGTAATAGAAATACAAGTTGTAAGTTTATAATTATAACCTCCCTGCCCCTATAAATAAGAGGAAGGAAATCACTGTAAAGCATTCTGAATGAAGATATTGAAACTCTGTAGAAATTTCTCTAAATCAATAAAAGCTACAGTGGATGTAGGGACTGGTACTACTCAGTTTTGGCTAAACCACGTTAAAAATCTTTTTGTTCTTCCTCTATTCTTAATCTCCATCTTTGTTAGCTCAACTGGATCATAGTTTGAGTCCCAAAGAACTCTTCTGATTGGCTAGATTTGTGACTGAACCAAAATCCACCGTAAACATTTTGGCGTAGTCTGTAGGGACTCATTTGTCTTTTGGTTGATTTTTCCTGTATTCTGGTTACTTTTCTGTCTAGCTACAATGAATAGAAAAAAAACCACCAGAGCTTCAAATGCATTAGTTGACTAGCTGGAAGGTCATGTGTCTACAACAGACTCCTCCACGGCTCCTGTCATAGGTGTTATTATTGGCTTACCCCTAGCTAGCTCTTTTTAACTTGCTGTTATTGTTAATGGCACCGGTGGAGCATAAATTTGGCATCAATGCTAAGAGAAACTGGAAAATATGATGGAAGAACTGACTAAAGCAGTCACCATGATAGCACAAGCGCAAGCCCAAGGTGAGCAAAGGTAGATGAGGTTGCTACACCCAAAAATGTTCACTAGTGATGACAAGCTGGATGTCTGAGCAGAGCCAATCAAGAAGTTTCTTCAGGTCGCTACTTGTAAAAATAAATTTCAGGTCATCATTCTCATGACCATGAAAGTCAAAGGAACCAACAATCTTTTGGTTAGCGATCTAGGGCACGGGACCCGTTGCTAGAAAAGTTATTTCAAAAGATGAACCAGTTGGAGGAACATCTTCAAGCTCTGAATGATCGAGCTCATTACAAGGACAGGTCACCGTTCTTCAAAGAGATTGAGGCATAACCCCTCCTTCTCAAGTTTAAAGTTCTCGTGATTCCACTGTATAATGGAGATGCTGATCCTTATGCCCATTTGGATGCATTCAATGTTTAGATGGATTTGCAAATGGTTGATCCTCTAATTAAATGCTGAGTTTTCCCAATTACCCTTGGGGTGTACCTTGGGCGTGGTTTAGAAGCCTTCTAGCTTGCTCGTTATGTAGTTGGGAAGAGTGTTAACAAAATTTCATTAGCCAGTACCGAGCATTGAAGAGGTAGCTCGTGCCACCTTGCCACCTTGCGATGATCTTCCAGCATAAGTATGAGTCGCTGAAGGATTACATTGCCGGATTTAGACTCAAAGCCAATTCAATAGACAATCCTTCAGAGGAAACCATTATGGCAATGATCTCTGTAAGACTCCACAAAGAAAAAAAATTATATAAAAGCCTGTATAAGTCCCCGGTGAGAGATCTATTTGAGTTCTATGAATGAGCTGCCAGCAAATTAAGTGGGAAGAGACTTTTGGCTTGGGAAGGCTTGATCAAAAGGATCAGAAGGGTAGCTTTGTTCCAAATAAAAAGAGAAACAGTGAAGGTCGAAGTAATTCCCCTAGTGATCAGATTGTGAAGAAAGTGAGAGCTGAGCGACCTTAGCACTCAGGTCACCGTGACACTTATAGTATCCTGTCTAATACTCAGGATAGGATATACACAATAGAAAGGGATAGAGAGGACTTTGGGAGACCCACACCTTATAAAATTTCCTACAAGTGAAGGACCAGAGAAGAGCTTTGTGCTTATCACAACGAGGTTAGACATGGTACTTTGAATTGCCAGGCACTTGGAGACACAATCAAAGACCTAATTAAGAGAGGCCACCTAAGAGAGTACATAGTGCAACCTACAGGGAAATAAACCAGGCAAGAGTATACTGACCAAGGACAAGCCTCCATAATGAGAACCATTTTGTAATAATATCTAAAGTCTAATACATGACTTTTCCTCTGTCTTTGTTGAAAGAGGTCTTGATTTGCCAATTGGCATGCTTCATAAGCGATCTTTTGTTTACATGTATGCAATTTACATTTTGTCATTAAGTACCCATAAGCCTTTTGAGCTCGCATGTGGTCAATTCTCTCAGGCATTATATGTATGCAATGTTTGCCAACTGTGACCTCTAGTCCAGTTGAGGCGTGGAGATGCTTAAAATAAACTCTTTGCCAACTACAACCTTTGGTCTAGTTAAGGCGTGGAGATGCTCAAAAGAAACTAATTGCCAACTACGACCTCTGGACCAGTTGAGGCGTGGAGACACTCAAATTAAACTCATCTAGTAAAGCCTTGAGCTCGTTAAGGTGTGGAGGTACTAAAATAAACTTATTTCTTAAGCAACTAAGTTACTGTGGTATAGCTCACGAGGAACAGCTCTCATGCGACTTAATATATACAGCTCTCATGTGGTCTATTATTCACAACTTGCATGTGACTTTTTATTAGGCACAACTCTCATGCAACCTATCTGTATACTACTCATCACTAGGGCACCTCGATGCCTAAGCTCATTGCTCACTGAGAAGTATGACCGACTGGTTATTCAAGTATTTCATTTTATTGTGATTTGTAGGAATCTATATTGCCATATGTGATATGCAGAATACTCAATGCAAATGCAAGAATCATGAAGAAAAAAGTCATTCATTAAAAGCCTCAATGAGGTAAATCTACATCAGAAAGGGTCAAAATATAAATCAAAATAGAAGAAGCCTATGGCTATTACATTATGGAAAAAAGACTGGCTTCATGGAGATGAATTCCAGCCAGCACTAGCAGGAGGATCGACAGGTGTGCTTGCTCCTCAATCTTCTTCTGGCTACCCTCCTTGGTTCAGAGCTTCTTTCTAGCTTTCTGCCCAACACTAAAAATTCAAAAGAAGCCAGTAGATGTGGTTGGAAGAGCAAAATTCCATGGCATCACTGTGAGGAAATAATCCAAGATTTATACAAGATCTTTCTAAATCCTCAAAGAAAGATTGCTCGTGAAGGCTTATTATGTAGCAAATCATACATGCTTCACTAGAAAGGCACACCATTAGAAATATGGTGGGCTTATCTAAGGCACCTATTAGTTCACTCAATGAAGAAGGAAGAAGAACTTTCCATGCTTTAAATAGATCTGCCTGGTCTCACCAAAGAGTTCAGAAAATGTCTAACCACTCTCATTAAATCAGAAGAAAATGAGGCTGACTTGCCAATTGTTGTGAAGCACATAGAACAAGAAGTATGGCCTAGAACAAATGAAACAACAAGCTGACCATAGATTTTGGCTACACAATAATCCCTGAATGAAGCCCTTTACCAGCAAAATTGCAACTCTTAGCCCATGAAATGAGTTGAGAGTTAGGAGCTAATGTTATAGGCATTTTCTGGTACTGTGCGAGATGGGCTAGCAAAGGCCCAGTAGTAAATAAATCCAAGTAACGAAAAAGCTAAGATCGCTAGATCACTAGTTACATAAGCACAAAATAAAGTAGAAGCCCCAGCTCGCCAAGGGCTAAGGAAGCTCGTATAACCAGCCATTCGCATTACACGAGCTTATATTGCCAGAAGTGAGCTTGCGAGATCGATCTCACTAACCAAAGGCCAGCAGTAACTCTGGACTGAGTCTTAGCTTATGGACTAAAGTAAGGACCCTCTTAAACCAAGATTTATGGGACCAGTCTACAAGAGGTAGCGTGTAGGGGCCCATCCACCGAAAGCAATCTGTAAAAATTAACCAATAGCATGTAGAAGCCATCTTACAGTAGTCTAGACTATCTTGTATATTTATTTTGATGTAACAGAAATATAACTTGTAAATTTATAATTGTAACCTCCCCACCCTTATAAATAAGAGGAGAGAAATCACTATCATGCATTCTGAATGACGATACTAAACTCTATAGAAATTTTTTCAGATCAATAAAAATTACCACGGACGTAGGGACCGATGCTGCCCAATTTTGACTGAACCACGTTAAAAATCTTTTTGTTCTTCCTTTGTTCTTCCTCTCCATCTTTGTTAGCTCAACTAGATTATAGTTTGAGTCCCAAAGAACTTTTTTGGTTGGTTGGATTTAGGACTGAACCGAAATCTACCATCAATAAGGTTGAATTGATTTGGGAATCGATTTATTTAGGTTGATAAACAATTTTTCAAAATTTGAGATCTTCCCGAAAGATTAAAAATTTTGTGAATTGATTCACTAATTAATTCATGATGTAATTTTTTAAGTTAAGAATCAATTCAAAAACTCACAAAAATCCTGGAAAAATTTGAATCAATTCAAGACTTGATTTAGAGAATCTTGAAATTAGTTTTCATGTAGTTTTGTTCTAAAATTGATTAACAAATGATATATGTACCATTTCATGATCTATTGATTAGCAATTTTGGAGCAATTCAACACTATTTATATTTCAAGTTTTATATTAAGTACTTACAAAACAAACTTAGGATAAATCTCTAATGCTTAAGTTAGAATTTGTTAAGGTAAAATATAATCAAGCATAAATGATAAAAGTATCAAAATATTCTTAAGATTGGGGCTTTAATATTTCTCGTTATGTGGCGAGAGCAACTACTATCTAAGAATTATAAGTTGCTTTTGTGTCTCCTATAAACCTACAAAATAGAAATTATCTTTGTATTTGTGGTACCTAATGGATCTTTGGTCCAAATTTGTTAACAAACATAGCAAGAATTACTTCAGGTAGCCAAACTAATTTTTCATTTGATTTTAAAATATAAGTACATTTCTGTATGGATAATGTCTAATATGATATCCTTTTTGATTATAGTAAAAGCAAGTTATATGACTAAAGTTCTTTTTTGACTTAAAAGTTTGAGATCTTTTGTTAGATCTCCTTTTGTTTTGCTATTTATACCCTAAACTAGTCCTATTTTGAAAAACTTTTTGATTGTCTAACATGCTGTTGAGCCTTATCTTACTGTCGGTAAAACTTTGGTCAATATATTTATTTTAAATCTATAGATTTCACATTGATCATAGATTTACTTTCACTTAATATTTTTTTAGCTAAGAGATTTAAGTCATTGTTTTCTTTTTCAATCTACTTAATTTTCTCAAGCAAGCTTTCTTTTTTTTTTGCTTTAACATGCTTTAACTCTTTCTTAGCTTTTATTAATGCATCATAGTGTTTAATGCACACATATCATCAATTTCATCCTCAGTCATTATTGTCATCACTAGAGTAAAAGATAGATTGATTATCAAAGTTCTTACTGTCTTCATCTATTTTAGCCATGAGGTAGAGAAGCAATTTTTCTTCTATTTCATCTTTTTCTGCTCTAGAATTAACTTGTTCATCATCCCAAATAGCTAAGTTGCTTTTCTTGAAGAATGACTTCCTCTTCTTCCTTTCATTTTCAATCTATTTCTTTAGATATATAGGGTAGTTTGACCTAAAGTGTCTTGGTTTCTTACATTCACAACTTGTTGATTCATATTCATTCTTAATTTGATTTCTTCTTTTTGAAGTAGTTTTTCTCTTTTCTTTAAGTAATCTCAACTGTTTCTTGCTTACTAAAGGTATGCCATTTGCATCTTCACGACTGTCTGATTCATCTTCATCACATCAATTGTATTTGTAGCTTTTAGTGCTAAAGTTCTCTTTTTTTTTTATCATCACCATTTTTTTTATATCCCTTTAGCTTAAGCTCATATTCTTCCAAATTTCTGTAGAGCTCTTGAATAGTAGGCATTCCCTTTTTAAGTGATTCCTTGATGGCTATCACCTTAGCCATTCTTCTATTAAAGAGCTTAAAATTTTGTGCACTACATCTGCATTGTTAAATATTCTACCAAGAAGCATAAGATGATTAGTAATAGTAGCAAATCTCTGAATAAGGTCCTTGATAGATTCTCTTTCTTCTATTTCAAACATTTTATATTGAGAAACTAATACATAAACTTTAGAAGCTTTAACCTGTGTAGTGCTTACATGCACTACTTCTAATGTGTCCCATATTTGTTTAGTTGTGGTGCAATTAGATATTCTCTCATATTCATTTGGCAAAAGGGAGTTAGAGATGATCTACTTGACTTTGAAGGCTAAAAGATGTCTCTTCTTTTACTCTTCAGTCCAAAAGGATTTGGGTTTTGCTTGTACAATCCTGTTAATTAAGGTTTTTGGTGGATCATATCTTTCCTGAACAATCTCCTATATATCTATATCAATAGCTTCAATAAAATATCTACCTTTTTGCTTCCAATAAGTTTAATAATGTCCATAAAAGTTAGGGGGTTTATTCAAAGGTGAACATTCAGGCAAAAGAAAAAAGGCTAGAATCCATGATCCTTTTGTAATAAAAAAGAGTATCAAGAGCCAAAGTTCTGATGCCAATTATTGGTCCTAAAAATACTAATCTTTAGATCTTGATTCAAATTAGTTTTACAAAAATAGAAGTCTTTGAACAAATTTATCAGACTATGTTTATTGGATAACAAAGATTCAATTGCAGTCACTGATTTAGATTTAATGTAGAGTTCATAACTTGAATAACAAAAAATTAGTTAAACAAAATAACAAAAACAGAATAGCACATCAAAGTATATGTGTGCATAATATATATGAGCAACAAAAAATAAATCGTAATAAAGATTAAGAACAAGAAAGAATACTAAGATTTTTAAAGTGGTTCAACTTCAATTGAAACCGCAATTGAGGTCTACATCCATTAGTCAATCCTCAATCGGATGGTCATTTTTTATTACTAAACACAAGAATTAATTGGGCTCTTGCACACTAGTTTACACACAAGACTTAATCGAGCTCTTGCCAACCTTAGATACAAAAATTCTTTTATCTCCTATCAACTATAATCAACCTCATATCAAAGAAAATACCAGAAGAATTCTCTACACCTTCAACTAATTATAATTAATCTCATAATTAAAGAATATGCAAAGAAAAGATCAACCTCTCCCTTTGTATCTCAGATTTCTGATTAACCTCAGAAACCTTAATATAAAAACTAGATTTAAAGATAGAAACTATAATACCAAATTAAGATTTAATTCTCAATTATCTAGTGTGTTCTTCACCAATTTTATCCAAGAATCTTTGATTTGATGAAATTTTGATGAGATAGAGATAGATATGTTATAGCTCAGTTTTCTCTCTATTTTTCACACTTGCTAATATGAAAATTTTTATGTTTGAAATGAGGTTAGGTGGTATTTATAGTGTGGCAATTAATATTTTAAAAATAACTAACTTTTAGATTGTGAATCGATTCAAAAATCGATTCAGAGTGGTTACCAACTTATAAATTGATTTGCAAATCGATTCTTCTATGAGTATCATTAAGAATTGCATGATGGAATCGATGCATGAATTGAATTGCACTATTATGTAAAGAAATTATGAATTAATTACCTAATTGATTCAGAAAAATTCCTAACATTTCGTAAAAATATTTTTCAAAATGTTTTTTCATGAATCGACTACTAAGTTAATTCATATACAGTTTCACAAGACTTTCAGTATGAATCAATTCATGAATTGATTCACACAGTAAAAAAAATAGTTTTTATAAAAATTACACTTGTGAGAATTGTTTTGAAAACTTAGTTAGAAAATATTTAATTTTAAGTCATTTCAATTGATTTATTTCTACTTCAACTTATTTATTTTAAGAAACTTATTTGGATCAAATATTGATTAGAATACACTTGCAAAAGATCCAAATAAAATCAATAAGAATAATATGTTAGATCTCTTGAATGTCACTTAATTAACTTTAAATCTATAAAATCAACAAACACTAAAAACATATAGTTAGATCATGACATTAATCAAAATTATTTTTCAATGTCAAAATAGAATAAAGCATGATATCAAGGCTAACAAACTCTTGGTGTATCGACATAGGAGCAAATTCTCATGTTTGTAATACATTGCAGGGGTTTTAGGAAAAGAGAAAGCTGAGCGAAAATGAAGTAATGATTATGTTGGGAACTAAAGCAAGTGTTGCAGTAGTTTCTATAGTAACTTATCATCTTATACTATAAGGAAGTGGTGTTTTGATCTTAAAAGATTGTCTTTATGTACCATAAATGAGGAGAAATTTGATTTCTATTTCTAAGTTAGTGGAAAATGGATACACTTTCTTGTTTTCTTATTTGCTTAATAAATTTGTGACAAATGGTTTTCAACAAAATGGTTTATATTTCCTTTCCTTAACTTGCGATACTTTTACATGTGATGAACATAGTTGTTCAAGTGTTAAGAACTATTTGAAAAGGAAGTCAGATGATATTTGTCCCATTTATCTATGATATCTATGTTTAGGTTATATTAATTTTGAAAGAATTAATAGGTTAGTAAAGGATGGTCCTTTAAATTTCCTAAAATTAGAATCTTTTCCAACTTGTGAGTCTTATATTCAAGGCAAAATGACTAAACTACCTTTTACTCAAAAAGACAGTAGATACAAAGATACATTAGACTTAATACATAGTGGTGTATGTGGTCCAATAAATCATGTGGTAAGAGGTGGTTTTATTTATTTCATATCCTTTATTTACGACTGTTGTATATTGAAAAATACGGCTCCCCGAGGATGAGTCCACGGAGAGAACGGAAGTGAATCCTCGCTAGAAGTCTTCAAGATATCTCACCATAAATGGTAACGGCAAGCGCTCGCTTAGCCATGATTCGGAAGCCACCCCTCGGCGATAGCACGACTTGACAAGCGACGGGTCCGAGGATCGACCCCGCAATTGTTCTACTCGTGCTCGTCCCCCCAGCGACTCTCGCTCCTACTCTAAAATTGTGAAAGCCCTCTCTAGGGACTATAAAGTATCTTGCCTGACACAATGACAGATGCAAACCTACATGTCGGCCTGGAGAGAACTACTACCGCAACCTACAATCAGATAGGGGTCTCTTCACCATGTATGCTTATTTATTTGATGTGACACAACTGTAGCTTGTAATTAATGACCAGGGC
>JANHAO010003044.1:0-27058 GCA_026873985.1 Saraca asoca | reverse complement strand
TGCAATGCATGATGAATGCAACATAAGATGAACATACAACCTTTAATATCCAAATCCACAGAATGTATAGTCATAGATGCAATAGAGCTTAATCAAATTAGCTTAGGGCACCTATCCAGACTAACACTAAAAAGACTTAGGAATGGAACTTACCACTTAATAGATAGAACTAAAGTTCCATGAGCATTGGAATGCAAAACATCTACACCTATATTTTTAATAAATTGCAGCTTAACCTTCTAATCTTGATTAAAAGAGCTAGAGCCAAGATTCGTGTCTACTGAGCAACATGATTGTTGTAGCATGACCTACTGAGCAACACGATTGTTGTAATGCAACCTACTAAGCAACACAATTGCTGTGGCACAACCTACTTGGCATCGCATGCATGCAACCTACTACTTGGCACCTTATTCATGTGACCTACTATGCATTCATATGATCTACTGGCTATTCAACTTGGCACATATCCTTTTTTAACTGAACTCAAGTGACTTATTGAACATACATTTTAACTAATGTTTTATTAAGTCATGTTTTGCGGGAACTTTTCAAGTTGACTACATATGATCACCTGCAACCTATTGAACGTCCGATATGACATCCTTGGAAAAGTAAAGAAATATGGAAAATTCATTAGAAACCTCATTCAAAGAGGTAAATGTACACAGTTTAAAAAATACAAATCAAAATTAGCCTACAGCTATTATTTCCTAGGAGGAAGGCTGGCTTCTAGAAGCTGAACCTTTGGAAGGTTGAAAGATTGACATATCTGACAAGTAAGCCATCCATCATTAGGTTGATGACTAAACTGCTCTTAAAACTCCTCCCTATTCTCCTCCTAAGGAGGCAAAAGAATAAAGGTGAAAAAACTAAATTCATCAGTATCACCATGACGAGGATATGAAATTTGTATAAAACCTTTCAGGATCTCAGAGAGGAATTATCCATAGGAACTTTCTATGCATTAGGCCATGCACACCTCATTCCACCCTATCCAAGATCCAACTAGTCAAAATACACAGGAGCTTAACCAATACACCCGTAAGACCATTCTAAGAAATGAGAAAGGTTTCCCATGCCATATATAGCTCGCCAGGCCTTACCAATAGATCTAGAGATTGATCAACTACCCTTAATCTAACAATCCAATAAAAAGCAAGGCTACCACGCCAACAGTTATAAAACATATGCATTAAATGCATGGCTTGGTGCAGATAAAATAGTAAGATAGAAGTCTGAATAATGGTATTGCATATTGAAATGCAAGCTTTTACCAGTAAAACTTCAACTCTCAGTCTACAAGACGAATTGAGAGCTGGGGGGCTAATGTTATGGATATTTTTAGAGCCATGCAAATAGGCTGACAAAAGTCCAATGGACTGGCTCAGCTAAGAAAGACTCAGTTCACCTAAGATAGAGGTCACAAAAGCAAGGCACGAGCTCGCCAAATGTTGACTCAGGTCACCGGCTAACAGGGAATGAAGCAGCAACCTCAAGTCATTGAAGAAAAGGCCTAGCCCATAGCTTGAAGCATGCTTCTCCAATTTCTATCTAGAAGCTTGCTATAGTTAAACTCGAGGAAGGACCAACTTACATGGATCAACTTGCAAACTCCAACTTGTGGGAATTAACTTACAATTAATTAATTAATTATTTTTAGTTACTATTTTATAGTCAATTTATAACCCCCCAACTACTATAAATAAGGGCAAAGATTATTGTGGAATGGGTACAAATACTTTGCAAAAACTATCGAATGGTACAAATACTCATACAAATACTCAGTAGAAGAGACAGAGAAATACAATAACTATGGACATAGGGTTGATTGATTTTAGCTGAACCACATTAAAAACTCTTAGTGTCCCCCATGTTCTTCCTCTTTCTCCACCTCCCTCTCTCTCTTTTACACTGACCAGATTGCAGTTTGGAGTTTTATTAAACTTACTAATTGACCAATTTTCACCGTCAACATATATATTTCTAAAAATATAAATGTATGAGTATAATTAGATAAAATCTAAAGGGAAATAAGTGTGATTTGCCCTATTTTGAATTATATTTACAAAATTATAATTAAAAAGATATTTTTTAATAAAAGTATAACAAATTTTATTTTGTATTAAATAATTTTGTAAAATAAAAATATTTATTTTATAAATAACTTAAAATTATCTTATTCAAATTCTATTATAAAAATTATAAATATTTATTTTATCTTGTCATATTATATCTTAATGTATGGGATAACTTTTTGATTTAAAAAATGTAATAGACAAAGATGTTAAAAAAAAAATCATTCCATTATTTGATTGAAAAAAATCATTCTACTATTTGATGGAACGATAATGTCCTAAAAAATAAGTATTCTTGTTCTATGGCATCAAAAAGGTAAAGTTTTTGTCAAGTGTCTTTTCTATTAGTATCCAAAATTCCTTTTAGCATCCCGAGTACTTGGTATTGCAATCATTTTCTTTGGAAACTTTTTGACACATTTTTTTCTTTAGAAATGAGCATAAAAAATTATATAGTCACATATTTGTGATAAGAAAAATCATTCACAAATTTTTTAAAAAATATATCAAAAATAATTAAGGATAGAAGAATTCTTTAGAAATCTATCAAAAAATTGTCATGAATTTTTTTGAAAATTTTTGCAGTGTTTCCGACAAATTTTCTAACGTAACTTAATATATGATAGATTTCTGACAAGAAAAACATATTAAAAATTTAAAAATAATTACAAACCACAAACCCAACCCCTTCTCGCTTCATCTTTCAAAGTATTTGAGATCTTGTTATGCACCAAAACTCTCCAATGTTTACGTAGCTTCATTTATGTATTTTTTAGGTAAAATTCAAAATTTTAAACTGATTAAATTATTAATAATGCATTATTTTATATTTTTACCATTTTTTTGGTTAATTTGACTTGGATTTAGAAATTTTAAGATTGAATTAGATTTTGAAATTGTATATTAAATTAGATTTATGATTGGATTATTAGAAATTAATTATTATAGTTTCTATTACATTTTTCAATGTATGTTGAAGTAAATTTAAAAATTATATGTTGAATTAGATCTAGGAATGAATTATTAGAAATTACCTATTTATATTTTTTTATTATTTTTTTAATATATATTGAATTAGATTGATTAATGCAAATTATTTCCCTTAGCCAGACAGTCCTCGTCCGACTTGATTTCTCTTGGGTATCTGTTCATATCCATATTAGGAGTCAATTCTATTCAGATTGAGAATGCAAACATAGTAGCAAGCATCCATAGTTGAGACACCAACACAAAGCAAGTATATAGGTGTAAGGTCTGCTTTGAAGAGTATTTCAGACCTTAATCAGAGGACACTTTCAAATATTTTATAATCTAATTACTTCGAAAAGATATAGAACATGATAAAAGACTCTTACAAGGATCAAATTCAAGTATATGGAACTATGTTTGAAGTTGAGGAAATGAAGGTTTACAAAAGATGGACTCATTTAGTGAATACATGTAACTCCTTACAATACCATGCACAATCGTTTAGCTCCACCTTTCCTCAACCTTAACCACAGTCACGCAGTGAGCAGCAACTACTTGATGTGATAAATGGCTGTAAGATTTCTTGCAGTGAATAAAATAATTGCTTATAAGTATAATTTATTATTAGTGATCATTTTAAATAGTTGATTATATAGAATTCAATCATAGTTTGATAATATTTTTTTATAATTGATTATAAATGATTTGTTCTTATTTGGATGATACCTAAAAAAATAGTCTGTGTTAAATTACTAAAAATGACAGTAAAGAATGATAATAGAAAAATTATTGTTATTATTATTAGAATAAGAATAATAGTCACATAAATACAAATCTTAATGTCTATAATGTGATTAAAATAAAAATAACTTTTAATTTAGTCAAAATTATTATTAAAAATTTCTAAAAGTACAAACAAATATTTTTAAAAAATATAAAATTAATTATTATATTTGGCAGTAATAATCCTTACACGTGCTGAGGAATTAAGAAACAGTGGGTGGCCGGATGTCAGTTCTGTAATTTGGTGGAAAAATGAAGCCTGAGTTGGTAATTCGAGTGAGTTCCATCCCAATCCTCTGTCCGACAATTTAGAGATCATAAAACCCCAAGAATCCTTAAAGAAACATCTTTCCTGAGGTGGAATTTGACCAAACAGAAGGTTGCTACATTCATTGCGTTGTAAATTGATTTTCCATCTGTTGTTGCTCTCTTTTCCTCTCCATCTTCTTCTTCCTCTAAGGTTTTCGTGCCGAGTAGTTTTGAATGAACAGTTTTTTTTATTTTTAATTTTGTTGTCCTTATTTTGCCCCCCTTTTTTCCAGTGGCCAAATATCGGACAAAACAGAAGCCATGAGTACTTCTTCAATCGATGCTTTTCCACCGGTGCAGGTAATGCTTATAAATCTCACCTCGTCTATGATTGAAAATTTTAAATTAACAAGATATTAAGCCTGAGTGAAAATTTTTAGTTAGTTGGACTATAAACGATACAAATACAGTACAGCTTTATTTAATTAAATAATTACTTTTAACTTTAATTGCTTTTGAAAGCTACTTGTGATGAAGGGCGATATACCGCAACTGTCCTACTTTTTTCTAATGTTGTACCTTCTGAAGCTGTGAAACTCTACAAACAGTGTGTACCAGTACTACTTATGGTTTATTTACTTTCCTCTCTGATGTATATTTTTTTCTGCATTGTATGGCTTGGCACTATGATATAAGGTAAATGGTTGAAGTGATGAATATGATGTGGTTGTGTCATATCATTCTTTTTAACTAGTTTTCGGTCACATGATCACAATTTTTTCATTAAATAAATATATATTGGCAGGAAATTATGCTAGAGTTCCGGGCTGGAAAAATGTTTCTTGATGGAAAAAGGGTTTTCCCTGATACACGCAAAGGACTTATTCGCATTGCTAGGGTATGGATTTCTTGAAGATTGTTTCCTTTCTTTGGATACACTTTTGAGTCTAAATAGTTTAAACATTCATTATTTTGTGTGTATGTTTTGAAACCATGACACCCACAGCCTTTTGATGTGAAATTTTGTTCTTCGTCTCAGGGTGAGGAGGGATTAGTCCATTTCCAGTGGCTTGATCGGACTCAAAATGTTGTTGAAGATGTATCCTATGTTCCCCCTCCCCCCCACCACAACACTTATGTACCATAGGTGTTGTTCAATTAGGTCATTGTAGTTCTAGGATTTTATAGTCTATTTCATTCTTATTACCCTTGTTAGATGATTGCTTTTCAGAATATTGTGAGTTTTTGGTGCAGAGAAGTTTCAATGGTAAGAGAACATGCCTACTTTTTGGTTAAAAAGAATATAGAAACTATTAAGAAGGGGAAAAAAATCAGTGTGCCATGCCACTGTGAAAATCAAACATTCTGTTGGAAGTGTGTTGATTTTTCTTGACCAGGACTATCACAGGATCAAATAATATTTCCCAATGAAGCTGTTTTTGAGAAGGTATTACTGCTTTGTTGTGAATTGGTTTAGTATTCTTAATTGATTTGCTTACTGTTGATGGTTTTGACTATTTATTTCTTGTCACCTAGGTTAATCAAGCATCTGGAAGGGTTTACATTTTGAAGTTTAATAGTGATGACAGGAAGTTTTTCTTTTGGATGCAGGTTCTTTTTATTGTTGACTTTCCTTTTGCATTAATTATTCTGTGCTTTGGCTGTACTACTGATCACTGCAAAATTGTATATTGCTTCATTCTTTATAGGAGCCAAACACTGACAGTGACTCACAACTGTGTATGTCAGTAAATGATTACATTAACAAACCATTAGGTAAGCAACTTTGCTTTTACTGGTGAGTTGAATGAGCTTCTTCCCTGTTATCTGTCAACAGATATTCTTGTGATTATGTTTAAACAACAATGTAAAATAGGTTTTTGGTTCTTAGAACAAATGAGACAAAGAAGCCCTCTATGAACTTTTTTCATTAATTATTGTTTTTGAATAAAGAATAACTGCAACAGTATTTAAGTTTCTTTTCATTTTGTCATATTGGGTGTCAGCTCAGAGAAAGTAAACTTAGTGAAAAATTGCTTCTGAATGCTATTATTGACAACAGTTTATGGAAATGATAAAAGCTGCTTAAAACCTTTTTTTTTTTTTTTTTTTCAAATAGCTCTAATGTTTCATATCATTATATACTGGAAGGCACCAATTGTCAAGCCCTTCATGTTCTGATAAGACTTTGGATCCTTATTTCTCATTTTTGTTCATGTTGTTATTTTATGGTGCCATAATCATATAATGCAAATGGAGTGTAGCATTCGTCCTTCTTGGGTGTCAATTTTTGTTTTTAAATTTTAATGGCCATCTCATTGTAGTCATGTTACATGTTCTTGGCCAGACATGAAGTTTTCAAGTGTCTACGTATAATCATGTACTCCATTCATTCCTTTTTGTCTGTTGTTTTAGCAAATTGTTTTTGTTCCTTTTTATTTGTCGCTTTAGAAAACCAAGATTGTCCTTGTTATCCTAATAAATGTTCAACCACTCTACACACTAATTGACTTTAGTAACGGGTAAAGTAGTAAAATACAACTCTTTTCTCCTAAAATCGATTCTATTTAATAGCTTTTTTAATTCTTATGCATTTATCTTGAATGATAGATAAAAAGGAATGGGGGGACTAGTTAATAATATGTGTTCAATTATGTCTATTAAAACATTAGGCACCAAAAATGGGTAAAGACAGATATACCAACCTCCCAATATATGAGAAGGGAAAACAAGAGATTTTGACCTAGTGAGATGCATTAAGAGTGAACGCATGCAAGTTTTGGTCACCGAAGAAGATATCAAGGAAAGATGGGGTAGTTATTTTCATAAGCTTTTCAATGAAGGTTAGGCAATGAGCATAGACTTGTAGAGTCTAAGTACTAGAGAGGAAGATCTTAACTACTTTTATTGAAGTATTTGCAGTTTTGAGGTAAACAAGGCTCTAAAAAGGATGAACAATTGAAAAGCAGTTAGGCCGGACAATATACCTATCGAAGTGTGGAAGTGCATGGGGAATAAGGTATACTTCAGGCCACTATATTGTTCAATGGGATAATGAGATCTAAGAAAATGCCAAATGAATGGAGGGGGAGGAGCATCTTGATACCTATTTACAAGAATAAAGGAGACATACAAAACTGCATAAATTATAGAGGCACCAGCTCTTGAGCCACACTATGAAATTATGGGAAATTGATTGAGCGAAGATTAAGATAGGAGACAAACATATTAGAGATACAATTTGGTTTTATACTGGAAGGTCAATTATAGGAGCTGTATATCTTTTGTGAGGTTTGACAGTGTGATAGCAAAGGAAACAAAAAGACTTGCACATGGTCTTCATTGATTTGGAGAAGGCCAATAGGTGCCACAAGAAGTTCTGTTGAAAGCTTGAGAGAAAAAAGTTTGTTTTGCTTATATTCAAGCTCTACAAGATATGTATGATGGTGCAGTGACCAGTGTGTGAACCTGTGGGGTGTAACAGAAGTTTTTCCTGTAACAACTGGTTTGCATCAAGGATCAACTTTGAGTATGTAGCCTTTTACTCTGGTAATTAATGTACTAATTGGACATATCCAATAGGCAGGGCCTCTATGCATGCTTATTGTAGATGATATAGTCCTTGTGGAGGAGTCAAAAGAAGAGGTAAATTCTAAACTTGAGCTGTGGAGAGGCACTGTAATCAAAGGGTGTTCATTTAAGCAGCTGCATCTCTTATTACCTTCCTGATTTTTGGTTGTCATTCTGGTGATGGTAAAGAAATATATTTTACAACTTATTAGTTTTTCCGGTATGATGTGTCCCAAGATTCTTTGAAGGACTGAGCGGTGAACCTAAGTGATCATATAGATAAATGAGTTCTCCAAAGTGTGGAGCAGTAAAGAAATATTTGAATTTTGAAGTTAACATTCCTTGATTTGTTTGGAGTACCTTTTTTTTTTTTTAAATGAACAACTTTACCATTGGATTAGGTCAAAGTATTGTAAATAAATATATATTTTCTTTGAAAAACTTTTCTTTATCTAGAAGTGAACGGTATGTGTAACAATCTCACTGATTAACAGAGTTCCTGGGTGAAGTAGAGCTTGATGCATCTGTTCCTCTTCAAGATTCTGAAGATATGGCTGAGGATGAAATCTCATCTAGGTAATGATGCAATGTTGTTGTGTACAGGGAATACATTATTTATGTTGTTTCCCTTGATTTTGTTCATTCTGCTAATTGTATATACGAGCGCTGCAATGACTTTGGAGAGAATGCAAAATGTATTTACTAGATTGAGATAAAAGGATACAAGACATTCCTCATAACGTAACCCTTAAGTGGATGTTTGCTTCACATAAAGTTCTTTAAATTTCTGGGAATATTTAAGGAAATGTGATATAACCATGTTTGGTTTAGAGCATTCCTATGGGAGAGGTGGGTGTCCTACTTTTAGATGACATGGGAATATTTTGGTCGTGTAAAAAGACCGGATTGCTGACACCCCTTTTTGTACCCAACCATCACTACCACTTCCTTCCACTGCCATGGCCACCATTGACTGGCATTGGTTGGAGTTTACCATTGTTGACTGGTGACTTTTTTGGTGACCGATCACTTTACTGACAAAATTTCTGCTAGCACATTAAGGGTACTTTTGTAAAATTAATACTTCTGGGAGTACACAAGTTCAACCGAACATAATAATTTAACGTTCAAGGTAATCTTATTAAGTGAAACCAACCACTAATGGAACTTTCCTTGGAAACTCACTCTAGGTAAGATACTTCACTTTTGGGAATATGAGATTCTGCAGACCAATTGCCCCTTAAACCTCTTTATATAGAGGTGCCATGATACATAAAGACACTTATACCCCTACTTTAGGTACCTTACAAGACATAACCTGATTATTGGGGACTGCATACTCATTATTAGAGATTGTATCTAGCTGAATTTTAGGGATTATATTTTACAGTTGAGCTATAATATTGTTTGAATTTAGTTCATTCAGCTTCTTATCTTTCATTTTCTCTCTAAATTCAAGAATAATATTGTCCTAATACCTGACATGTATTCTTAACTGTTTTTCGCAAGCTGAAACTTGCATAAGATTCATCTTGTTAGGTAAATTGAATTGTAGAAATTAGGACCCAACCCGCAACACCTAATTAAATATATTCCTAAAAACAAGTAGATGATCTTGACTTTCAAAAGAATTGAAGGAACATTGAGAGCCTCCCCTTGGTTGGGACTTGAAACAATTTGCTACCTCCCAAAACAAAGTCTTCAGAAGAAAGCATAGCACTGACTTGGGTAAATTGTGAGATAAAAGATGCCGGATGGAAGCACAACAGTAATTCAAGAGCTGGAGTCATGCATGGCTGAGAGAACACAAAACAAGCACGCTAGAATGAAGCGTGGTAGGAAGGGCTACAGCTGGAATGAAAGACTCAAATGTTGGAATTAATCACTGGTGTACCACACTAAAGATGATAGCTGGAGTAATGTAGGTCTGAGAAAAGAGACAATCAGAATGAAGATGGCAGAAAAAACACAATTCACGCGCCAGAATGAACTAATGGAGCACTATGGAAATACATGAAACACACGCTCCAGAATGAGGCACGTTGGAGAAAACACAAAACAAAACAGACATGTTGGAGTGAAGATGGTAGTAAGGGTGATGAATAAACACAGAAAAAACTTGGCTGGAAAATGACAACTGCAAGGCATTGGCTGTATAGGAGAAGAGCCAGGAAAAGACTGGAGCAAAAAGGGACTCCATCACAGTGGCAAAAGTACAAATACGTATTGGGCAGATAGTGATTGACTTGAGGTTTCCTTGGAATCTGACAGTTTTGTACAAGTTTGGGTTGAAGAGAGCTTAAAGAGCATTGAATACATCAAATTGGAAAAAGGAACCTAAATCCCAATCAGCCTTAACCTCTGTGACAAAAGACCAAGAAAATTATGAGCAAAACAAAAAACCACCAAGCTTAATTTGAATAAGGAACCTGAAGCGAAACCAGAATGTGACAACTGAGAAAAGAACAATTGGGTTCTGGGCAGAACAAAGAACTAAACATGGGTGGGAAAATGAACCTGAAAAGAACTAGAACTGGAATTGCTATTTCTGCAGGATTTTGAATCTCCATAGGACAAGAACAAAACTGCTGGAGAAGGACTCTGATCTGGCTCTGTAGAAAAATTGCAAAAAATCAATGCAGCTCTGCCAGAGTGGCTGCGGCAGAGCAGGGCAGTGCAGCAGCAGTCACAAATCAACCATGAACAGAACAGTCAGAAGTATTGGCCCTGAACTGGAACTATGCAGTATATTCAACCATCAAAAAATTGGCAGATGAGAAAACAATCAAAATTGGCACCAAAGAGCCCTGGAGTACTTGACCAAAAGAAATAAAACAAAAAACTGCGCTGAAGAGAATTAGAGCCTAACAGTAATGGGATAACTCCTCCAGTCTGAATCTGATATCTGCATGGTCACACCAAAGCACCAGAGGGGAAGAATACACCAAAGCACAATGGGATGTTCAACAGAAGATAGGCTCTCAAGGTCACAGCAGAAGAGGATGGATAATAAACAAGGGCATAAGCAGAGGAAGGCAAGACACTAAAGGGAATAGAGATGGTGGCACCAGAGGAAATAGCAGAAGCAGATTTTGTTGAGAAGCAGCAGTTTGTGGTGAGAGACAGATTGACATAGCGTAAGGTGGTAAAAACTCTGTTTGATGCTCTCAAAGAAAAGAAGCATTTGAAAGAAAATATTATTGATTAGAAATTTGACTTGCCAGTAGGCTGAATTACATATTTATAAGGCTATATACCTTTTCCTATTAGGAAAAGACCTCTAATAAACTAAAGAAACAAGACTCTTAAATAAACTAGAAAACAAACTCTACAAATAAATTAAACAATACAAAAATAGATTAAACTAGGTGGAGAAAATAAACTTAGAATCCTACATTATATGTGCTGTTAGAATCCTATGACTCATCCTACTTCACAGATCAGAAGAAATGAAACCATTGGATCAGAGCTAAAGAACCCAGAATCATAGAGCTATAAAGATTGATGTGAGCAGCGGTTTATGGTGGTGTCTGATGGATGTTTCTCAGTGAGGCTGTTAGGGGTAGGTATTTTGGTTAAGAATGGAAGGGGAAAAGATGATGCAGAAGATTGATGTTTCCCATATTTTTTAAGGGATGAGGCTTGGTTTCATGATGGATGGCCTGGCTGTGGTAGCATGTTAATAATTAAGGTTTGAAGAAGGGGTGAAGGAGTAGCTAGGGAGAATGCAAAGTGTATGTACTAGATTGATATAAACGGATACAAGACACTCTTCATAACATAACTTCACCTCAGGTTATTTGACACATAATGGCACTGATAACCTTCAAGACATCTGCTGAATAATTAGCTAATTTTTAGGAACTAAATATGGGTATAATTGTAGCATGTTAAATCATGTTTATATTAGGAAATTATTGTAGACTGATTCTAATCACTGATTCCCTAGGCTGGAATTGGGGTTGATTGACAACTAATTGATTGTAAATATCCCTTGATCTATGTATTGATGTAGCTCAAGGCTGAAGCAAATTGTTCAAGCCTTTACAAATATCCTTCTAGTGTATTATTCTCTATTTCAAGTTGGTATCAGAGCTGGTTTCATCCATCTTTGCTTCTTTTTTTTTTTTTTTTTTTCCTTCCTTTTTCTATTAGCCATATGTTATTCCGGCTTATCCTTTCATCTTTTTGGCAACGTGCATCACTCTGCTTCATTGTTGCAGTCCTCCCGGGCTTCAATTATTTTTAATCCATAATTTTGGTATTGTTCACGAGTACTGTTTATGCTATACTAGTCATGGGTAAAGTTCATGCAGCAAGAAATTTCTCTTCCAAAGGTGTTGTTTTTCCCTCTTTAAAGTATAAATAGCCCAAGAAATATTGTACCATTCTTCTATGAAAAATCAAGTATTGTTGATGATCTCAATTACAAGGCATTTCTTCATTTCAAGCAATTCAAGGGAGCCAAACAAGCTTAATCATCATATGCTCCAATTTCACAAACCGGTAATTTTGTTGGTTTTTCCCCATCCACACTTATTGGTCCATGGATACTTGATTCCGGAGCTTCCAATCTTATAGTTGGAAATCGATCACTCCTTACCCATATTCAATGTTCAGATTCTCTTCCCATTGTAATTTTAGTTAATGGATCTAAACTTGCTACTAGAGGTGTTGGCACTACTAGACCTCTTTCAAAGATGCCCATAAATTTTGTTCTTTACGTGCCAGTTAATTTAATTTTTATAAGTCAGCTCACTCGCACATTGAATTGTTTTGTTAGTTTTCTTTCCGATTCCTTTGTTGTACAAGGCTAAGGCATGAGACAGACGATTGATGTAGGCATGAGTCACAAGGACTATGCTACCTTCAAGCCACATCTTTAGTGGCTTGTCCTATGGTTGATCCTCCTAAGTTAATTCAAAATTGTTTGGGTCACCCAAGTATTTCCAAACTTCAGAGAATGAGTCCTAGTCTCTCTAGTCTTTTTATTTTTAGATTGTGAATCTTGTTAGCTTGGTAAGCATGTTCGTGCTTCGTTTCCTAGTAAAATAGATAATAGAGCTGATTTCCCTTTTTCTATTGTTCATTCAGATCACTCAATTAAAATTATTTTCATTATATAATCCTTTTGTTCAGAGATTCGTACACAATTTGGTACACCTATTTGTATTTTACAAAGTGACAATGTTCGTGAATATTTTTCTGCCCATTTTTCTTCTTTCATGTCTTCTCATGGTATTTTGCATCAAGCTACAAGTCCACATACCCCTTAACAAAGGGAATGGGATTGCTGAACGTAAGAATTGACACTTTGTTGAAACTGTAAGAACACTTATTGCATGCAAATGTCTCTCACCGTTTTTGGGGTAATGTTGATCTTACTGCTTGTTATTTAATTAATTTTATGCCATCTTCAGTTCTGCAAAATCAAGTTCCTCGTTCCATTTCCATGTATTTGCATCCACCTTGTGTTTTTGGATGTACTTGCTTTGTTCATGATCTTTGTCTAGGTCATGACAAACTCTGTTAGAGCCATCAGATGTGTCTTTCTAGGATACACTCGTTTGCAAAAGGTGTGAATGCTATTCACCCATGTTGAATCATTTCTTCGCCTCTGCTAATGCCACTTTCTTTGAGAAGTCTCCATTCTTCAAATCTTCAATTGACTTTGCTTCTATTTTTGAGGTCTTGCCAATCCCCTATTTTGATCCTTCAACAATTGTACCTGCATCTCAAGAGGAACTACCTTTCATTACTTATCAACATTGTTCTTGCCTCACTCAAGTTAACAGTCCTAAAGATGTGCCAGATGACTCATGCTCTACACCATCAGTTCCATCTGTCACATACCAAGTTGCCTCATCGGATAACTTTCCTATTGCACTTTGAAAAGGTACTCACTCCACTTGTAATCCCCATCCCATTTGTATGTGCCTAAGTTATCACTGTTTATCTGCCCACCACCTTACTTTTGAGTCTGCCTTGTCTTCTATTTCTTTACCTAAGACAATGCAGAAACTACTTTCCCATCCAGGTTGGTGTCAAGCTATGATTGATGAAATGGTTGTCTTACATTCTAGTGGCATATGGGATCTTATTCCTATACCTAAGGGTAAACCTATAATGGGATGCGATTGGGTTTTTACACTGAAAGTTGGCCCTGCAGGACAAGTTGATTGGTTGAAAGCTCATTTGTTCTAATAGTTATAGTCAGATTTTTTGGCCTTGATTACAGTGGTACTTTCTCTCAAGTTGCTAATATTGCTTTTGTGCGTTTGTTTCTATCCATGGCTGTCATTTGACATTGACCTCTTCATTAATTGGACATCAAAAATGGTTTCATACGTGGTGATTCCTAGGATGAAGTATATATGGAGCAACCACTAGGATTTGTTGCTCAGGGGGGAGTTTGGACTAGTATGCCATTTGCGCAAGTCTTTGTATGGACTAAAACAATCTCCTTGTGCGTGGTATGGATGGTTTAGTCAAGTTGTTCAAGCTTTTGGTATGACTCAAAGTAAGTCTGATCACTCAGATTTCTACCAACATTCTTCATGACAACTTTGCATATTTCTTGTGGTCTATGTGGATGATATAGTCATAACAGGGAATGATTAGACAAGAATTGGTTGCTTGAAACAACACTTGTTTCAATGCATTGAAACTAAAGATTTGGAAAGTTGTGCTATTTTCTTGAAATTGAAGTAGCTCTATCAAGGGATGGTGTTGCTATCTCTCAGAGGAAGTATGCCTTGGACATCTTGGAAGAGACAATGATGTTGAATTGTAAATTTGTAGATACTTCGATGGATCCCAATGTTAAACTGCTATCGGATCAAGGGGAGTTGTATTCAGACCCAAGGAGGTATCATAGATTTGTTGGGAAATTGAACTACCTCACAGTCACCAAACCTAGCATCTTCTCTGCAGTTAGTGTTGTTAGCCAGTTTTTGAATTCTCCCAGTGATGTTCATTGGGATGTAGTCATTCAAATAGTAAGATATTAAGGGAGCACCTGGGTGACGATTGATTGTTGTATGAAGACAGTGGAAATAATAAAATTGTTGGATACACAAATTCAGATTGGATAGGTTCTCAAATTGATAGGTGTTCCACTTCAGGATAGTGTCGTCGTTGGAGGAAATCTGATCTCTGGAAAAGTAAAAAGGCAAACATAAGTTGCAAGATCAAGTGCAGGGGCTGAATATTGTGCTATGGCTCTAGTCACTTGTGAATTGATATGGTTAGAACAATTGATCTAGGAGTTATGGTTTTGTGAAACAAGAGCTCATTTGTGATAATCAAGTAGCTTTGCATGTTGTGTCCAATCCAGTCTTTCATGAAAGAACACAGAAATTGATTGCCACTTCGTTCACAAAGAAGTTATGTCAGGAGATATTGTGACAACCTTCATTAATTTAATTATAGGCCTAATTGTAGCATGCAGAATCATGTTTATATTAGGGAATTATATTGATTCTAATGACTGATTCCCTAGGCTAGAATTGGGGTTGATTGACAACTAATTGATTGTAAATATCTCTTGATTTGTGTATAAATATATGTCTAAGGCTGAAGCAAATTGCTCAAGCCTTCCCAATTGTTCTTCTTCTTCTTATGTATTATTCTCTATTTCAAGTACATCCTATAATACCCTGTTAATAAATAATCTCAAGAGTATCATTTTTTGCCTCTGTTGAGATATTGTATTTTGAACAAGAAGTGTAATATTATACTACATTGACCATTAGTTACCCTCAGTCTCTTTTTTGTGCTGCAAAACATATTCCATTTTTTAGTTCGTGCTCTTTTTTTCGTCTCTGATGTTGGATAACTTTGAACAGAAATCCAGCACCTGTATTGTAATCACGAATTTAGGATTTATTTAGTTGAAAGATAGATATCAAGACTTTAAGGGCTACTTTTTCTGTAACTGGAAGACTCATTGTTGCCAACTGAGCACTAATACAAAGATTCTTTGTTTTTTGTCAAAAGAGCTTCAAACTTTGTTAGCCCACACTTGGGCACAGAAGCAACAAGCGACATAACATCTTCTGGTCCGGTGAAATTGGAAGATCTGCATAGAATATTGAGTAACATTGAACCTGCAGGTAACAAGTATATTATGCAAGTGATGTTCTTTATATATGTTCAGTTGCTCTAAGACCTGAGTTGTTTATTTTCTGATAACATGTTTTACAGATAGTATTGGTGATCCAGATGGAGGTAATGGTTTGATTTGCTATTCCATAGAGTTTCATATCTCTGTTGGACAGTAATATTGATATCAATCGATTCATAACTGCTTGCTATTGCATTCGTAGTCGGTCTTCCTCATCATGAAAAGCATTTTTGCTATCTTAGTTGGTTTACGTTCATTCTTCATAGAATCACACTGAAATCCATTTTTACAGAAAGCACATTGACATTGAGGTGGGCATGTGTAATATAAGACAAAGAAAATATTAAGGAAAGGAAAGAAGTAAAAAATAATGAGGACAAGAAATTCACCTCAAGAGAACAAAAAGAATAAACAAGAAGCTCTGACTCAGGAGAGCTTTCTATTCCCTCTGTGAATCTACTAGAGAAACCCACCTGAAGAAACCATTAGCTGACACCCACAAAGACTTTAGAGAAAACAACTCTATCCCATAGAAGATGAGAGGGAAGAGATTTTTGCTGAAAATTTTTGCATTTCTCTTCAACTAAAAGACACCATAAGCCAGCATAAATAGCACGGTTCCAAAGCACTTAAACTCCTTCCTACTATCAGAACCCCTGAAGTGGATAGACGAGAACTGATTCAAGAAGCAGGACAAACCCTTTGTTCCTCAAACACATAACACGTACTAAGAGAGAGCCTTATGGGGCCTTTGAAGTTGAAGCAGATCATTTGTATTAATCCTATAGAAAACTGCTGTCCAGACAGAAGTCTTCATCTTGGATGGAGCTTTTACCATTCAAAAAGATAAACTCACGAGAAGTGTTTGGTTGTTTGATTTGGAACCAAAAAATGAAAAAATGACCAGCAAATATAGATACCATAAGATTCCAAATACCACTTCAATCATAAAGGGTAGAATAAGTGAAAGTGTCTAAAGAGGCCAACAACAAATCAAGACCAGCCACCTTTCTATCATTGAGATTTCCTTAAGAAGTGATCATTTCAAGAAATAGTAGTAGCATCTCGGACATAAAAGCTATCGATAGAGGCTTTTGGTGCAAAGTAGAAATCCGATACAAGTGAGGAAAAATATCAGAAAAGGAAGAAACCCCTACTCAATGATCCACCCAAAAATGAAAATGGGAACCATGGCCAAACAAGAAGAGAAAAGAGATGAATTTCCTGTGGCTTGCATGTGAAGCATTAACCCAAGATCTGGCATCCCAACTGTTCTCATGAACACCATACTTAGTCTTATAACCCTGTGCCAAAGAGAGTAGGTTCCAAAGGAAGACACCAAAGCCACCTACCCGCTTGGGCAATGTTTTTAGGCACCAAATGACTAAGCCCCAAGCCTGGACCCCTTCTAGGTTGAACAAACTTCCCATCCAACCAAGTGATCTTTCTTACAATCCCCCTCACCTGATTATACAAAATCCCTCATGAGCTTCTCAAATTTTCTTACCACACCTACAGGAAGCGTAAATAAATCGAGGTATTAAATAGGATATTAGACATTGATATCCAAATCAAAGTAACCCTACCCCCTAAAGAGAAATAAGACCCTTCAATTATCCATCTAAGTGTTTTTCTAGACCACAGGATGCCAAAAAGAACTAGCACATTGGTTACTCTCCAAAGGGACTCCTAAATAGATAATATGCCAATTTAGAACTGCACAACCCATAAGACTGGCATAAGAATACACTACACTTCCTGAACATTAATGCCCGCAATGCCACTTTTTGAAAGATTAACATGAAGGCCAGAAACCATCTCAAAAATCTGTAACAAGGACAGCACGTGCATGAATTTGTTCCTATCTCAAGGAAGAGACAGATACCATTTGTTAAGTCTGGAAGTACTATCTACATGCTATTGCATTCAAAGTAGGACATTTTCCTTGTCATGAACAGCCTATTTGCTATCTAAATTAGTTTTATGTTCATTCATCATAGTATCAGAGTGTAATCCATTTTTGCAGAAAGCACAATGACATGGAAGGGGACACATCTCATATATGACTGATAATAGATTCAAGATTGCCATTTGTTAAGTCCACAAATGACTGATTGGATCATTAGAGAATTGGTGCAAATATGGGATCATTTTCTACATGCATCTGCACGCTTATTCAAAGCTTATATTTATTGCTAAATACTGATACTATCAATTTCAATTGAAAACCCAGAATTAAAATCTCACAATCAAACAGCACATGAGGAGAATTGAATTCCACATCATGGTGGTTTGCTTATACGACATGCTTTTTATATATTGTAGCTCTACCTGAGCACATGAGAATTGAGTTCTGCATCATGGTGTTTTGCTTGTATGATATGCTATTCATATATTGTAGCTTGGGCTTTGATATATCTCTTCCACTCCATTAGGATTGGGACTTGGGGACTTATTGAAGCCTGATCTGATAATGCCATTGATTGAGACATTGCCTTTGGAGCAGCATTTAGCACCCTATTTACCTGAGGTATGTTTCCATGTGGTGGTTGAGTTTAAGTAGTGCTTTTTCTATTTTGTAAAACCAAGTTGTACTTCTTGATTCAGGGTCAGTGGTCTCCAGGAGATATATTGGAGTTATTGCAGAGCCCACCTTTTCGTCAGCAAGTTGATTCATTTACCTATGTGAGAAGATGGTGTCCTTCCTTTCTTGTTGATTTGATGGTTAAAAGGCAATGTGTTATAATTTAATTTTCTTACTATAGGTACTTCGAACCGGACAAATTGACTTGTCACAGTTTGGAATCGATCCAAGTAAATGTGAGTCATTTCAGTCTCTTTTCTTGCCTGTATACATGCTTTCTTGATGTCCTGCATTACTAGTGATTGCTCGGCCGATCTGGTGCACAGGACAAGAGGAAAAGTTGACATTAATGTTTGCTTTATTAGCATTTACCATTTGGTATGGTAGAAACATAGGCGTTCTAAGAAAGCTTGGATTGGCAAGTTTGCATATAATGAACCATTGGTTAGTTCCTTTTTAGTCGGTTACCTAAGAATGGATGTCTGGCAAACCGAGTGTACTGGCTTTCCGAATTTGTAACAGAAAAGGAGCAAAAGGCGCCGGCGCACACAAAAGAATTATTAATTCCTTTTTCTTTCTTTGCAGATAAATTCACAGTTTTGTCGTTTCTTGAGGCTCTTGAGGACTCTGTTACCGAGACATCACAGCCTGAGGAGTCATTGCAAAATGATGAAAGATTTTAAGATCTCGATCTTTGTAATAGTCATGACCCTATGGATAATGTCTCAGTAGCGGTTTCTTTTCATTTTTTTTTAATCACAGAAGAAAAGTACACTTTATATCTTCTTAAACATACATTTGCTTTGAAGAGGAAAGGAAAAGGCAAGGTGAGAAAGGATGTTAATTAACTTAAAGATATTTTATATATTGTGATCAATAAAGTCTTAGTTGTCGCTTTTCCCCCTACACATTATTTCAACTTAGGACATACTCATATTCACCATATTTTTTACAGTATTGTGTGAATGAGTTATTTCATCACACTTTAAAATAGTTTTGACTAATATAATTTAATTTAATTTGTAGCGATAGCAGATATTTTAGTTTTTATAATTTTATTAAATTTGCAATTTAATTTTTATAATTTTATTTTATGTAATTGAATTATAAAATTTAAAATTATTTTTAATTAAATTTTTATCATCAATTAATGTTAAGTCAATTAATAGAGTTATATTTTGTATTGATTTGTTATATTTATTTCATTAAATTAATTTATTAATTTTAGTTATTATATGAAAAATTATCTGCACTACTTTTATTTTTTTTAGAAGAAAGAAAAAAGGGATTTTTATATCAATAAAAAATAAAAAAGTTGATTTTTTTTTTAAAATCATTGATGGAAAATGATAGAGTTGAAAAAATGAATTTCAATTAAATTTTAAGTTACCTTACTATTTGAATTTAATATGAGTTGATAGTGGGAATTTAATTATAAATTATTTTAAATTTTAGAATATAATTATATAAAATTAAATTATAAAAATTAAATTATAAATTTAATAAAATTATAAGGATTAAAATTTTTATTAACTTTGATTTGTATTATATATGTAATTATCATTTTAATAGTAGAAATTAGAAAAACTCCTAGGTGAATATTGCTTATGTTAATTTGTAGGTTCATTGTTGTCAAATTATTTAAAGGCTTAAATTTATGATTAGATGTTAATATCAACAGAAAAGTTCATCCCACTTCCAAATCCTGACTTGGAAATAGCCAAGTCTTCAAATTAATATTCTTCAAATTTAATCTTATATTTAAATTAAAATTTGTCAACTTTTTTCATTTTTTATGGAGTATTAACAATAAAATTTATCATAAATATTCACAGCCAAGAACTTTTCGTTAAGGGTATTTTGGTATGTGAAATTATATATTATCAAGAATCTTAATATTTTAAATGTGACTTCAAAAATATTATATTATTATATTTGATTAAATGTAAAAAAATTTAAAAATGTTATAATATGTATTTTAATTGACTTGTATGTTTTTAAAAAATGTTACTTTTTAAAAAATATTTTTAGTAGAAAATTGACCAATTGCTAGAAAAAAAATTGGTTACTGGTGATCAATACTATAAAGGGGATTAATTAATGTTAATCAGTACTAGAAATTGATTGAATTAATGTGGTAGAAAGATGGGCATCTTATATTTTCGCTGAAAAGTTAACTAGTTAATAATAAGGAATGATGGTGGGTAATAACCAACAACAATATATTATGGTGGAGGTTTGAGGTTATAATAGTTTAAGTTTCGGTTAAGAGAAAAATTAGCATAATTTGTGGAGGACTTTTGTTTTTAACAGAAACAATGAGTAACGTGCTTTTAACTAGTAATATTCAGTTACATTAACATAATGTTATTCACGTACGCAGATAAATAACATAAAAGAAATATAAATTACTCAATCAATAAAAAAATAAAAATTTAATTCAAAATTTTTAATTTAAAAAATTAATTAAAAATAGTATGAAATCATAGAAAATAACAATGTAAATTAATTAAATAAATAAGATAATAAATGAATATCAGATGTTTAAGCACTTGCAATATAAAAATATTTTATTATACTCTTGGAAAAATCATTATTCCACGGGTAGAAAGACAAAAAAAAAAAAAAAAAAGGGAGGCGGTAGAAAAGCAAGGAAATTTCTCCGCAGTAGTAGAAAAGCCAGGGAGAGAGAAGATAATTGTACTGTTTGTCATGATGGAAAACATTTTTACGGAAGTAAGTTTAGTTACGTATATTTATAGTTATAAAATATTAAATAATAAAAATATTTTATTTATTTAATATTATATATAAGAAATATGATAAAAATAATTATTATTTTAAAAAATTATTTTCTTCTATTATTATAATATTATAGATTATTTTATTAATTATAAGATATATAATGATATAAAAATCTTTTATTCATATATAAATAAATAAAATTTTTCTATAAAACATATCTTTCATGAAGAATCGAAGCATAGTCACGGACAGTGATGGAACCAAGAAGTATGAGAATGTTGCTGTAATTAAAATAAAAAAATATGTCGCATTTTTCTCCTATGGCATTACAACCCTATCGTTGATTAATTCCTTGATGACTACTACATTAATGTTTTTGACAGGCTTGTGCCATCAGTGCATATGGCATGCAACTCTGCCTTTTCACGGACCGCGGGCTGGTGGTTTGGAATTGACCGAGGTGCTCACCTTGACATGACAGAACATGAGAAATTACGCTCATCATGGATGTTATAAAATTGTTATAAAGGGTTATATATGATCAACATTATTATACAATAAAATATTTTAAGACACGATTGAATTATTATCTTTAGAAGATAATTGCTTCCTACGTGATTATTAAAGGTTGATGATAGTACTTTCTTAGGATATAATGAAATTTTTGTAAATTTCTTGATTAATAATATCAAATTTTTTTTTAATACTCTTATAATTTGAAAATATTTTAAATTTATAAGATATTATTTTTAATTATATTTTATAAAGTCATATAAAAGTCTATTTATACTTAATAGAAGAACCTCTCTAATAAATAACTGAATTGAAAATCATTTGTTCATTAAATATAAATGGATATATTTATTCTTTTATTCATTAAATATAAAATATATATTCATCCATTTATTTATTAGAGTAAATGAATATACACCCACTCTTTAGTCATTAATACATATATATAAATTTTTTTGAAAATTTGTTAATTGATGAATCAACATAACTTTCAAAATTATAAATTATACAATAATAGGAAGTGGTAGGACTTTGGAGTTGCTTGTAACTTTACAAATGCCTTCATGATAAATGCAGGAATTCATGGAGATAGATGTTGATACTAATTTGAAGACACACTCTACAATTCCACTTGTAATCATTTTATGAATAGGAAAGAGAATCACTTTAATTGGAATCACCTCCTCTCTGTTGGAAAGCCTTATCTATAATGGGTTTGGATCCGTAGGTTTGGGATCTCCAGTGACGTGAACTTGAATACAATGGGACATTGACTGTTCCATTGTCAGGATTGTAGATCATTCTCGTTATTCTTCGAAATTCATTAATTTTCTTATCACATCAACGTTCGTTTATTATTATTAGGATTTTTTCTTACAACACTTTGATCGTCATTTTTATATTTAACTATCTTTAGTTATTTATTATTGTCATATATATTATTTGGACAGTGGTCTAATTTAATTCTATTCAAATTAATAATTTGATATATTTTAACATCAATATAATACTATACCTTCTTAAATTATTATTATTATTAAATATATAAATATTAATGTATCATAAATTAAATCATCATTTTGTATAATCATTTTAAATCGCTTTATCCCTAATTACGTCTCTATATAAGATCTATATAAGATCAAGTTTCCAAAATTCTAAGACATATATCATAAACTCCTTGACTATACTTTTATTGCCTTTAAGTATTAGAGTGTTTTTTTTTTTTTTTACAATCTCCACCTGCCATTAGTAATATTTTAAGCTGTTAGTACCACTCTTGCAGGCAAGGAATTTATTAATTGCTAATGGCAACTCGTGTTTACATTTTGTATAATTCTCCCAAGTTTGAAGGTCATACAGATCGTATAACAGATTTTTGCTTCAGCGAGGATGGGAAATGGCTTTTGTCATCTATATGGATGAAGTCTTCGAACACGGGATGTTATATTAGGAAGACATAAATGCGACACAAGGAGATGTGTCTATTACAGTGTTATCTCATGGGCAGTTGCATGTTGATCAAAATGGACTATACCTGTGTGGAAGTTCTATATCTTTTCCCAGGTTCGCAGAAAATAGTTGTTGGAAACATCTTCCATACTTGTAAATTTTGGTGCGTCTACTGATTTGAAATAATCATTTTCTGGTCATTGGTGTGGTAGTGAAAGGAGAACAATTCCTGGTCAACAAATTAGAATCATTTAAGATGACAAGAATGACTTTCCTTGTCCCTCATTTTCTAAGACAACACTCGCATGGAAAACATTTTGCACTACCATGATGTCCACTGAGACAGCCTACTTTTGCTAAATTTCCGAAAGTTATTAATGCTGAGTGAAGGAAGAAGTTAATTTCGTAAGTGCAACCACAAACGTTTTGGAAACACGATACATCATAAATGATATACTGAATCAACATAAATGGTACTACTAATCTTGAGAATGGAATGAATAATACAAGTGTTATACTAAAAAATTTTGTTAGTTTTTTTTTATTATTATTTTATAAAAATTTAATGTAAAATTTATAAAAATTATAATCTTTTATAGAGTTTTATAATTTAATTATTATAATTTTATTTTATGTAATTATATCTTAAAGTTTAAAATGATTTGTAATTAAATTTATTTCAAATAATAAGATAACTTATAATGTAATTAGAAATCATTTTTTCAACTTTGTTTTCCATAAATGATTTTAAGAAAAAAACTCAATTTTTAACCTTTATTAACATGAAATTCCCTTTTTCTTCTTCTAAAAAAAATAATTAAAGTAATCTTTCTTATATGGTAGTTAACAGTTAATAAATAAATTTTGGTAAAATAAGCATAATAAATCAATAAAAATAAAATATCAATATAAAATTTAATAAATATATAAAATACTATTAGTTGGATTTAACATAAGTTGATAATAAGAATTTAATTACAAATAATTTTAAACTTTAGGATATAATTATACAAAATAAAACTATAAGAAATAAATTACAAATTTAGTAAAACTATAATAGATTTTACATGTAACAAGCACATAAGAAATTACAACTATATTATTTTTGTATAAAAAATTCTTCAACAATTTTCTTATTTTTTTTTTTAAAATATAAATTTTCATGAAAAATTGGTGAAAACTATAAAAAAGTTTTACAAAACTTTTAAAAATACATATCAATATAAATTTTACTGAGTAAGTACCAAAGTACAATTCTATAATGTAACGGGGTTACCATTGCTGGACCATTTATTTAAGCCATGAATAGGTCTAGACAGGACGAAACCTCAAATTTCATCCCTACAGAGTCTCACTCCATAAGAAAAAGGAAATTGAAAACAGAAGATGGATTAAATATTTGAGGACTAATAGAAGCCTAGACCTAAATTCAAAGCAGAAGATTAAATACTTGTGCTGTATTAAGTTCGGTAGGTGATCGATCACATTGAGGAATATTTAAGCGAAACTTAGTTGCAAATTTTATATCCAGTCAAATTGTAATTTGCGTATGTATGATCATGTGCTTCCCTCCTTTCCTTTGTTGAATTTATAGGAAGCTCTTGATTAGTTTCAGGCAGAGGATGGCAGGACACGAGTCCGATATTCTCCTAAGGCCCATATAGGAAAGATGTTCCTGTATGCAGAGTATGTGATCATACAATTCTTGTTGAACACTCCCATCATTTCCTGCACCAGATAATAAAGATGTAAAGTGGATATAATACGGGATAAATTACACCCACCTTCATTCAGGATTAGTGTGATTATTTATTTTTAAAAATAAAGAAAATAAATATATATTTTAAAATTAAGAGAAAGGAAAGTGAATATATATAAAAATAAAAATTAATATAGTTTTTTAAAAATAAAAGAAATAAAAATATAATTTATACTCTAATAAATGATCCACGCAGATAGGCGCAAGCACATTAACAATTGTCTGTTACCTGTTGGGGGAAGTCTCCATTCTCCATTTGTGAATTGATCAACACCTTTGCCGCACGATGCAATGGGGCCGCGTCTCTTTCTGCCTACATATCAGAAAGGTAAAACGACAATCACTGCTATATTTTGTATTCTTGGACAAAACAAAACTTTCCGTTATACCTGGCCGGCTTCTATTAGTGCCAACATGGCCCACGCAGTGTTCACTATATGTGTCCTTTTTCCTTCCAGATTTATGTATATCTGAATTGTCACATGGCACATTTGGGTAATTAAGTTACGGTGCAATGCTTTACAAATCACCACTTTTTTTTTTTTTTTTCAGAAAGAGACTTAGATATTCATATGCAAATTACGTTTTACGCAATTTCAAAATAATAATTTAATTAGCCAAAAAAAATTATAAATTAACCAACATTAATTTTAGTCAGGACAAAAGGAATAATATTTTGCCAATTTACCTCTATTTTTTACATTACACAAAAAAAATTACCATTATTAATTTTGAAGACGTAAACCTAAAACTTCAAATGTAAAGTTTACAATTAAATTGAGTGGTAATTAAATTTGAATTTACCTATAGTTTTATAACGACAGTGGTTTGTCACCCATTTTCTCACGTAAGTTTCAATTTATTTTGTTATTTAAATTAGTGATAAATAAATTGAATATGAGAAATTTTAAATAATTTTTGTAGAAATTAATTTAAAATTATGTGACAAAAAATTATGAAACAAGAGAATGTATAATAATATTCTGATTTTTATTTACAAAAATTATATAAAAATCACGTTATTAACAAAACACATTTTTTTAAATTGAATTGATAATTAAATTGGAGGATACACTAATTCATGGGATAAATCCATTTTAAATGAAACAGATATAAATTATATATATATTAATATTATATATTTATAATAACTTGTTTTATGATAGAAAAAAAAAAGTAACACAATACAAATTAATGAATAAAAAAGTAATAAAATACAAATAATATAACGACAATTTAGGTTAGAAATAATAACAAATAGCATAAGTTTAATTGAGGAAAAATCGTGAAGGTATTTAACTTTAATTAGTATGAAATCGTAAAAGTATTGAAGTGTTTTCCTTGGAAAATCCAACACCATATTCATCATTGTCAAATTCTTTTTTATTATTTTTTTTATTTTTTAATGGTACAGGATAGTCTGGTTCATTAATTCGTTGGCTGATTCACAGTGTTCAACTAATTCTTATCGATTTACATGCACTTTCGATGTAATGTTCTTAACCAGACTAGTTCATATCCGTTTAACATGTTGATCTAGTCCAATTTTAGAAAACTATGACAAATCATTGTTAATTAAATGGATGATATCGGTTAATAACAAGATTTCTTATATTTAAGGACTTCAATTGTAATTTTTTAAAATTAGTGGGACAAAATCTAATCATACCAAAATTGAAAAAAAGAAAAAGAGGAATTTATGTTCTTTCTCTTTTTAATTAATTAAAGTCTTAAAAGTTATAATTTCTAGTGATTTAAAAGTTTTCTTTTTTATTTGGGTTTGAAACAGAAAATATATCCAGTTAAACGTGAAATATATATTGTATGGCATAAAGATAAACAAAATAAAATTTTATCGGAATAAAGTCACTAATATATTAAGGTAAAAATGGATGTAAATACTATTTATTTTAATTTGGGCAGATAACCTCATTAATTTTTGGAGTGGTCAATTTGCCTCCGTTAACTATTTCAGTGGTGTGTAATCCCTACCGCGATTGAAACATTTAGAACTTAGGAAAAGTAATTAACCTTGCAAAACTTTTATTGAAATTTCACATATAATCAAAAACATAAAAAATAGTAATACATAGATAAAGTCCTAATCAAAATTACAAGCTGTTGAGTTGATTAGATAATAAAATTAGTGTGATAATGCCTTGAAATTTCAAAGAGTCCCACATCAAATAGAATTAGGATGGGAGTGGAATCCTAGTCCCACATCGGATAGA
>JANHAO010003043.1:0-27065 GCA_026873985.1 Saraca asoca | reverse complement strand
CCTAACGGGAAAAGGGCAAGATCAAACTTAGTTTCCGCTATATAAATTGTTTACCACGTTTTTATTACCTGTTTGGGACCTACAAAAGTAATTATTGACATGAAGTCCCCGATCGGGATAAGGATATGCAAAGTTTAACTGGTCGGATCGCAGCACTTGGCAAATTTGTTTCCAAAGCAACAAACAGATGTGTGCTATTTTTCAATGTTCTAAGGAAGGCCAAACGTTTTGAATGGATTAAAGAGTGCGGGGCTACCTTTCAACACTTGAAAGAATATATGGGTTGAGCTTTGTTGCTATCTAAGCCATAGGAGAGTAAGAAGCTCATTCTCTACTTAGGTGTATCCTAGCAAGTTATTAGTGTAGCTTTTGTCCGAGAAGAAAATGGAGCCCAACTCCTAATCTATTACATAAGTAAAAAACTGTTGAACATAGAAGAAAAATATATACTTATGGAGAAGCTCACTTATTGCCTTGTGATTGCTTCTAGGAAACTACGACCTTATTTTTAGGTGCATACCATTGAGGTGCTTACCCAATGCTTGTTAAGGTAAACCCTATAAAAGCCAGACACCTCAAGTTGCTTGCTTAAGTGGGCCATTGACCTGGCCTAATTTGACATCCAGTATAAACCAAGGTCAGTGATCAAGGGACAAGCTTTAACAGATTTCATTTGTCGAATTTACCAGACCAGTGAAAAAGGAAGTAGAGACTTCAGAAGGCCCATGGTGGGAACTTTATGTAGATGGGGCCCTCATGCGAGCAAAAAGTAGGAGCAGGAATACTGTTAATCAGCCTAATGGGACATAAAATCCTTTGTGCGCTATGATTTGAATTCCAAGCTACTAACAACAAAGCAGAGTATGAAGCACTACTCATAGGACTTCATTTAGCAAAAGAAGTATGAGCTGAAAGCTTGAGGATATTTAGTGACTCTTAGCTCATTGTTTGTCACATAAAGGGCAAGTATCAAGCAAAGGGGTCGAAGATGACAATCTACCTCTAGAAGGTTCAAGAATTACTTAACAATTTCTAGAGGTACGAGATTAATCAGATCCCATGAGCTCAGAATGCATATGCAGATGCACTAGCTCATTTGGCCTTAACCAAAGATATGGATTTCTTAGGTGCAATCCTAGTAGAAACTCTCCTATCACCGAGCATTGAATAGAAAGACATCGTGATGACAACTGTTGAGGTTCAAAGCTCATGGATGAGTCCAATCTTAAAGTACATACGAGACGGCAAGCTCCCAGAGGATAAGTTAGAAGCACATCATACACGAGCTTGAGCTACTAGATACTATACTATCGATGACACACTTTATAGCAGGGGCCTTTCAGCTCCACTCCTTAGATGCATCAATGGCCCTTATTGTGATTTTTTCCTAGGGGAAATTCACATGGGACATTGTGGAAACCATGCTAGGGGCTATCTCTAGCTTAAAAAGCACTCTAATAGGGTTTCTCTTGGCTAACTATGAAAAAAGATATGATCAACCTTATTAGATGATATGACAAATGTCAGAGGTTTGCTAAAATTCCCCAAGCTCCTCCAGTCCACCTTTAGTAGATGATCAGTCCTTGGCCTTTTGCAATATGGGGCATTGACTTGATTAGGCCTTTCCTTACAGGTCATGGGAACTACAAGCACATAGTGATAGCTGTTGACTACTTCACCAAGTGGCCAGAAGCAAAAGAATTAACTAAAATTTCTTTCTCCAAGATCAAAAAAATTGTTTGGAACAATATCATTTATTGGTTTAGAGTCCCCAAGCAAATTGTAATTGATAATGGAACTTAATTCATCAGTAAGTAGTTCATCAAGTTTTGCAACAACCTTGGGATTGTGAAAAGTTTTTTACTAGTAGACCATCCTTAGGCCTATGGACAAGTTGAAGCGGTAAACAAAATCATCAAACAGATCTTGAAGATAAAACTAAAGGCCAAAAAGGGAGCATAAGTAGATGAGCTACCAAAAGTACTTTAGGCTTATAGAACTATAGCTCACAACACTACTAGAGAGACTTCTTTCTTAATGGTCTACAGGTCTGAAGTTATGATACCGATGGAGTTTGAAGTAACTTCACACCGAAGGGCGACTTTCAATCCAAAGGATAATAAACAACAGCTCACTGCAAACCTGGACCTCATCGAAGAAGCAAGAGATATGGCCTGTCTCAGGATCACAGCTTATCAACAGTGGGTTACGAGGCATTATAACAGAAAGGTTCGAGCATAAAGTTACAAAGCGAGTGAACTCGTGCTGTGCTTTATCTTAGCAGAAGCTCACAAACCTAGTAAAGGAACACTGGGTCCAAATTGGGAAGCCTCGTACGTAATAAAGAAGAGTTTGGGTAATGGATCATACCGCTTGACAAGTGTAGATGGGGCTGAATTCCCTCAAGCATGGAATGCCATGCATCTCTGACCATACTATTAATAAGAGTGAGCTTGGCTCTATAATTCTGTACCATTATTTAAATTTCAAATAAAGAGGTCCAAAAATTCTCTTTTGATTTTGTGTTTAAGAATTCTCCAATGTATTCCCCATTTGGCATAAATTGGTTTCAGAGTTAACCCTATTTATGCTTAATGAAAAGCTATATTCTAAGATAACAGCCTAACTAGCTGTCCTGGGAAGCTAAGAGGCTCATATTTCATCTACTACAATCCATACTAGTGATGCGACCTACTTAAAACTATTTAGCTCATGAATCAAGCACTCAGATTGACAGCTTGGTTCATTATCTCAAAAAGTTAAAAAGACTAACTGATTTAACATCCTAGCACAAAGTCACGATTTACTAGCAAAACATTTGAATATGCGATTTAACAAAGAATCCAAGAGGAGAATTAGAGCAAATAGCAGAATTGGAGAGATTTACCTTGGAGCAAATATTTCATACAAAGATTAACAAAAATATTCCAATTACATATGATTGATAGACAAAAATACGTCTAAAATGTTCAGAAATATAGGGTATGAGGCAAAAATGTGAAGGCACAATTTTTGAAGAGGCCACGGACCCAGATGGGTCCTAGTAAGCTGAGGAGTCAACAACGGGTGCAGGAGAATTCTCTATCATCTGCTGCTCAGGTTCTACTACAGCTTTATCCTGTACCAGCCAGCTACTCTTAACTTGGTCATTGTTTTGAGCTAAAAGATCTTCACGAATGGTTTCTATGCCTAGGGTCGAAGTTGCCTTCACGTCCTTTATAAAACCTTGAATAATTACCTTAATCTCTCCATCGAAGAATGTGAAGTCCATATCTGGATGTTCCTACCACAATGTATACATGAAGCCATCCATAGTGTTAGAAATTACAGCCTTTTTAGCTTGCGCGATCATGGTGGAAGTCTCTTGTTTGACCCAAGGAGTCTCCTCCTTAACATGAGTGATCCTCTCTTTAGCTCGCTTGACCACCTCCTTAGCTCGCATCACCCTATCCTTGGCACGAGCTACCCTCTCCCTAGTAGCCTCTACCCTCTTCTCAAAGACCTTAGCTCCCTTCACTAGCACTACTAGTTCCTCCCTCCTCTACCTCAGCTTGTCAGTTGCCTTGTGAAGTCTTAAGGTTTATCTGGTTGTCTCATGAGCTAAGGCTTCCTCGACCCTCCTCCTCACAATGTCAATAGTCTGCAGATGGGTTTCAGTGTGCTCCAACTACTTTCTTAACTCTACTGCCTCCTTAGTCACAGCAGTAGGTCATTTTGCAGTTTACCTCGCTCCTCTTCCCAAATAATGACCTCGTCGCTAAATTTTATTATTTCCAATACCCCCTAAAAAGATCAAATGGGATTAGATCACCTGCCAAGGAATGGGAAAATTAGGGAAAGATGACACTAACTAACAGATAGTGACAAGCTAGTATGCTCAACAAGGCACTACCGCGTATCTCCTTATACTCCAATGACCTCGTATGAGTCCCTAAAATCTGATCCACATTCCTATGAAGAACATCATAGAATGCCAATGTCTTTGGACCCATGTCTTCAAACATGTCCCCTGGTCTGTCCTCAAACTCCTCCTCTAAGCTGACAACAATCTTCTTTCCCTTGTTAGTCTTCTATTTTTTGGGAGGGGGCTCGACTAAAGACCCTTCTCCACAATCTGGTGACCTCAATGGCACTCTCTCGACCTCAATCAATCCCAGCTATGAAATAGGAATCAGTGCCAGTAAAGTCCCCTCGGTGATCACCGAGGAGGAAGGATGACCAACTTGAACAGACGCTAGAGTGGCAGCATTCCTTGACCTAGCTGAGGGATGAGGTCTAATAAGATTAACTCTCCTTATGTCACTTTGCTCCCAAAAATTGGCTGGAGCGACCTCCTTTACTCCATGAGTTCTAATATCTCATGAGCTATCAAGAAGCTCGATACCAAGGGCAGGAGAGAGCCTTTAAGCTCGTAGATGCTCTTCGTGAAATTTCAAGTCATTTCAAAAACCTTTAGAGGCAGCAAACTGGTCAAGCACTTCAATCTCCTCCACACTTAACTCTAGTTTCTCTTTTCTAGCTCCATCTACAAAAAACACAGTAAAAAATTCAAACTTGAAACAAAGTAAAAGACAAAGTTAGCCTGCATCCACCTAGCTCGCTTACCTGGATTCAGAACGAATGCAAAATTTCAAAGATGACACAAGGATGGGCAAGAAACATAAAACCAACAGGTCTTATAGTGACCTACATTAGACTTCCCCTTAACGTCCCCTTGAGGTAAAATCCTCTTGTATTTGGAAGGATAGTCTGAAAGGTAGTAAATTCCTTTTCGCTATTTGATGCTCTTAATACTATAAAGGTGACAAAGGACTTTGGCCGAAGGAGGTGGAAGGCCATTTTCCAGATAGACAAGTGCTAGAGAAGTCAGGTTGGGATATGCATTAGGAGCTAGTGGGAAAGGAGAGAGTTTTAAGTCATTCAAAAAATCGATTACGTAACAGGGAACTGGAAACCTAAATCCAGCACTGAGGTGTTGGATACTAATTGTCATGAACTTCTGAGGGGGGTGAGTAGCATGATCGCTACAAGATGGTGCTAAAATATGGCAACCCTTTGAAAAAAAAGTATGCCTCAGCTATCTCTCCAATCTCCTTGAGTTTGACATTGGAAGGATGATGTGTGAAAGGGGAGTGAGTTGCAGACCCCTCTGGTCTGGAGTGAGCTACAAACCCACTTACGACCTTACCACTCTGAGAGGTGATGCCCCTTATAACATGGAGTAGCTCTCCACTCTCTTTAGAATACTCAATATCTTCACTGACTATTCGATGACTGTAGCATCTACGAGGTGGAGACATCTGCATAAAAATAAAAAGAAATGATCAGGTTGTTAGAGACAGACCAATCCCTAACTCTAAGATGTTCGTTCTACACAGAGGGTCACATACGGCTCAAGTCACAGAGACCCAAACTCAAAATACAATGGGGGGTTTTTGACTATTGGGCTGCTAAAGCCTAGAAAGCTAATTGGAGACTCAGCCACCATCAGGAATCCTAGCATCTATTGGCAAATAAATAAAAGAAAAACACAAAAAAAAATTCATCTAGTATTCCAATTTTTGTCAATAGTAAACAAGCAAACTCACAAGGACCTCGAAAGAAAAAGCTAGAAATAAGAGCCAGGGAAAGAAACTTACCATGCTAAATGGAGAAAGAGGTCTAAAGTGCAAGCGGAGTCGGTTCCTGACAACTGGAATTTGAGCTAACGAGCTCGAAAAATTGGAACTAGGCTTCAAAGCCGTGGATGGTAATGAATGGTCATAGAGCCAATAGAGAAGATGGAGAGGAAGAGTTTGTATATGTTGAATTTCAAGTGACTAATGGAAGGGGAAAAGAGTTTTTACCAGCTTTTATCATGCACGGTTTGACCATTAGATCCAGGAACTCTTCAAATACCTATAATCTGACGGCTTAACATATGCTAGTATTAAATCCTCGCTAGCGTGGCATAAATGTTCTCTGAAAATAGTAATCATTACACTGCTTACAAAAACCAAAGAGTCACAGATAAAATGAGAAGTGTGTCAAATGACCTTCCAGATCGCAAATCACAACCTACGAGCTACAACTCTCTAGCTACTCTATGATCACCCTATTTAAAGGCCAGCTTTCATGTGACCTCGTTTCAACCCAGGTGCACCTAATCGCACATGCGACCTTGCTCCAATTCAAGCACACCTAATCGCCCATGTAACCTCGTGTCAACTCAGGTGCACCTAATCACCATGTGACCTCGTGTCAACTTGGGCTCACCTAATTACCCATGTGACTTCACATCAACTGGGGCACACCTAATCGCCCACATGACCTTGTGTCAACTCAGGCGCACCTAATCACCTGCATAACCTCGCTTCAACTAGTCTATACCTAATCGCTAATGTGACCTCGCTCTAATTTGGGTGCACCTAATCACCCATGTGACCTCGTGCCAGCTCGAATGCACCTAATCGGCCATTACTCACATGACCTCACTTTTGCTTGGGTGCACCCAAATTGCCCACTGTGCATGAAGTGCCAGCTTAGGTGCACCTAATCACCCACTACACACTTGACCTCGCGTCAACTTGGGCACACCTAATCACCCACTCCTCACATGACCTTGCATCAGTTCAGGTGCACCAAAATTGCCCACTAGCGTGAAGTGCCCACTCAGGCACACCTAATCGCTCGCTAGGCACCCAACTTTGTGCTCACTAAGGCATAACTCTTATGTAGCCTACCTCGACATTCAATTTATGATAAGGCACAGTCCTTTTGTGACCTTTTATTCACAGCCCTCTTGTAGCCTGAAAGCGTATTACCAATTGAGACATTCTAGTGGTCAAATTCATTAAGGCAAATTACTATAGATGATTGGTTATTTAACTTAGCATCTATTTAGCTATAGAAATCTATTCATAAAGAGCTCACATGCTATCTTTTGCGATAAATGAAGCATTCAACACAACACTCAAGAAAGCAACAAAATCAAAAGTTTCATTAAGAACCTCTTTCAACAAGGTGGATTTACATGAAGATTCAAAGGTAAAACTTAAAGCAAGCCCACAGTTGACTGAGGGAGAGTTGAACCCCAGTAAGCCTACAGCTATAATACATAGGAGGAACTACCCTCAAGGGCCAAATCCTACAAGCAGCGAACAAGGTAAACTGTTCCAACTCTTCCTCACCCTTCTTATGAGGTAACAGCTTATTCCCTTACTCAGGTGCCCATAAGGTACTCAAAGCCAAATGGTTTACTCAACCGAGTAAGAAGGCTGAAGAACTGATCGAATTGCCTTACCATGCAAGAAAACTAAAGAGCAAAGGGAAAAAGCTGCATCATCTAGCATGTCAAATAGAGAGGGAATGGAGGAATGTAACAAAACTTCCCTGGATCCTTATAAAGGAATTGTCCATGGAAGCTTCCCATAACAAAACTTCCTAGATCCTCAAAAAGGGACTATCTTAGTAGGCCATACATACCACACAAAACTCTACCAAAGATCCGAGCCATCAAAAACATGGCGGACTTAACTAAAGCACCTATCGGATCATTTTGAGAAAGAAGAAGGGCTTCTCTCCCCTTATATAGACTAGCCTGGTTTTACCAAAGAATCCAGAGAACATCCAACTATCCTTGATCAAAGAGCCCAGAAGAAAATAGAACTGCCACACCTACAGTTATAAAACATGCACATAAAGAGGTATAGCCTAATGCAGATGAAATGAAAGAGTGGAGCTTGAAATGACAACACTCTACAAATTGTCAATAAATGCTGGAGACATGACATACCATAGAAGAAAAACTCTTGACTATCCTGTAGACCGTGTACAAGGACTTCATCGATAAGAAATAACTCCCAGCTCATATAGTGAACTGAGAGTTTGGGGACTAGTGTTATGGGCATTTTTTGGGACTAAGTGAAATGGGCCAACAAAGGCCTAACAAACCAGATTAAGTGAAAAGGGCCGACCCATTCAGGAGCAAGGTCACAGAAGATAGTCAGCAGATAGCCCATTGTGAGCCCGAAGCCTTCAGCAGTCCAAGGTCTTAGTGAGCTCCCCCGGCATAATTGAACATTGCTAATGTCTAGTTAGTAGCATGAAACATACTTTCAACTAACAAATCAGCCTCCGAAGACTGGCAATGATTTATCCCACATTTATTATCCAAAACCTAGCATTTATTGCTTGATGTAGCTATAATCATAGTTTTATAATGTTAAATTACAACTTGTAAGCTTCCCTACTTCTATAAATAGGAAGGGATGTCATTGTAACATAGATAGTAGAAAACACATGCAAAAACCTTACCAAAATACCGAGAGAGCTATTAGTGTTGTAACTCTAATACATTGAATAGTGAAACAACCACAAATAGCGAATATAACCACCGTGGACATAGGAGCCATACTGGCTTTAGCCGAATCATGTCAAAAACCCTGTGTGTTGGCTTTGTCCCTCTTCTTCTTACTCTTATGGTTTTTTTCATATTTTCATGGCCTTTACAGTAGTTTAAGTTCTAGAACCCTTAGTTGATCGATTACCAAAATCAACCGTGAACATCTATCAACCTAGAAATCTCAAAAGAAAAATTAAGATAAGAGATTGAAGATATAGTACCAAAAATTGGGATGAAAATCTCAATTATCCTAGATGAATTCTTCACCTGATTTGATTCAAGATCAATTAGATTGAGAAATATAGTGAGAAAAAGGTAGATCATGTGTAGCTCTATTTTCTCTATGTTTTTCACCCTTGAAGAAGAGGGAAAAATGAAAAATCTATTATAACTGAAAAGTGGTTAGGGTTTTTATAACTGCTATAACCATCTGTAACAAAATAACTAACTTTTAGTTTGTGAATTGATTCATAATGGTTACAACTAATGAATCAATTTATGAATCAAATCAGAGCATTTTAAAATCGGGTCTTGAATTGATTATTTAATAGATTCAGGACAAGGTCCTAACCTTCGGTAAAAAATATATTTCAAAACTTTTCTTTATGAATTGATTGGTGAATCGATTTCAATATATTATTCACAAGTTCTTCAACATGAATCAATTCATGAATCGATTCGCAAAGTTTAAAATAGTTTTATAAAATCTGTATTTGTGAAAATCATTATTTTTTTTTTAAGAAAAGCCCTTGTTTGAAAAATATTTAATTTTACCTTTCTTCAAGTGGTTTATCTATACCTCACTATATTAGTTAAAAAAATATTCGCTTGAATCAAATTTAATTTGAATTCACTTATAAAAGATCCTATAGAAATAAAATAATTACTAAATCTAATTTGGGATCTCTCGAATCACATACTTTGAACCTACAAAATAAATCAAAACACTAAAATATATTGCCAGATAGTAATATAAACTAAAATTGTTTTTCAGTATCAAAACCAAGGAAAATTTGTAGCTAGGGTAATCTAGGCTAACAAAATCTATTAATAGCTAGACCTAGGCAAATACTTCGAGGATCCAAAGAAAATTCTGGGTGAGTTGCATCAAACTTCTTCCCCACTTCAAAGTCTCTTGGATGCCTTATCCAATCATCATTACAATTCCTAGTTACATGCCAACTCATATACTCAGCCATCTTAGTAGACATAAACAACCTTTGCAACCTTTGTTTAAATGGAAACTAGTTCCATCTAGATGTCTAACATCTCTTGCATATTTCCTTATTCTCATCCTCACCCTAATACAACATGCAATCATTTGGACAAGCGTGTATCTTAGTGTAATTGAGACCAAGTTTGGTGATCGTTCTCTTGGCCTTGTACAAAGAACTAGGTATCTTAGCATGTGCGAATACATCCTTTAATAATTTCAAGATCATTGTCACAACTTTATCTATCATGCCACACAAGCACTTGATGTGGTACAATTTTATTAGAAAAGATAGTTTGGAGTACTTCGTATACCTTTCATAAAGTTCTTGATTTCCATCGTTGAGTAACTTGTATAACTTGATAGTAACTTTTTCCATTGTCTATCCCTGCATCTCATCATTATTGCTAGCATCTTCATTAAATGAGTTAGCCTCATTGTCATCATGCAAATTACCAAACCCAAATGCATCATTAATCATGTCTTCTAAAGGATGTTGGAGACCTATATTTTGGGAAGTTTCGACTACATGCTATATACTAAGGATGCTTCAAGTTTGTTGCATTCCCAATGCCATATCCACTTAGTGTATTTAGCTAGAAATTGCTTTCAGGACAAGTGGTCATATGCTTTAACTCTATTTAACCATTTTTTAAATTTACAACTACGACATGGACATATTATTTTCCCTTTGATAGATTGTCATTGAAATGCAAAATCAAGGAACTTGTTCAATCCTTCCTTACACTTGTCTATATTCCTTGACCAATTGATCCATGATTTATCCATATCTATGGTTTTAAAACACAAGGAAGGCACTATGAGAGCTAACAACTTGTGAAGAGGCGAATTTGTGAAAGGATGCAGATGAGGTGAGGTGAGCTTGTGAAGAGGAAATAACTGAAATAATATTAATAAAAGAAAGTGAAGAACTAATATGTTTTTGAGATGAAATATGCATGTGAGTAGCTACCTAAGTAGCAACTTTAGATTGATTATATGTTCCTTTGGTTCCCCAGTCTCCAATTACCACCAAACTAAGAGAGTCATTAGCTTTGATAGGAGCTTCAATTACAGGATCATTCCATTATTGCAGAAAACTTTCATCAACACATTGCAATTTCACAATCAACATCACATATAACCAAATATCTCTACTTTTCATTTCTATACCAATTGAAGGGGCTTCAGGTTCGTTGCATCCCCTGTGTCATAGCCAGTTTGTATAATTAGTTAGAAATTGCTTTTAAGTCAAGTGGTCATAGGTTTCAACTCTGGTCAACCACTTTTTGAATTTACAACTATGACAAGGACATATTATTCTCACCTCAATGCATTGCCACTCAAATGCAAATTCAAGAAATTTGTTTAGTCCTTCCTTATACTCATCTATATTCCTTGACCAACTAATCTATGATTTATCCATATGTAATAGACTAGAACATAGGGAAGGCACTGTAAGAGATAGTCTTAAACAAACAAAAGAATCAAACAAAAATAATTGTTAAGTAATCAAAATAAGTAATTAATAATATACAACAAAATGATTTTTAATTAATACAAATATCCAAATATAAATATAAATAATTACTAACTAATTATTAAGTAATTTAAACAAATAAAAATAATTATTAAGTAATTAAAATAATTATTAAATAATTAATAAATAATTATTAAAACTTTAAATTAATTATTCAATAATTAATAAATAGTTATTAAGTAATTTAAATAAAATCATAATATGCATCAAAACAAATTGATATATAAAACTTATTTATAAATAACTTACTACTCTCTTTGGTAGACCTACAGCCCAACAAAAAAGGTAGTAAACCATTCCTACCAGGAGGTATATAGAAGAAACAAAGCTGTAAAGGGATTTAAAAGAGTTTTGATATTTGACAAGAAATAGAATGTTATCAAAGTTAACAACTTATTCTATGAGTGAAACTATAAGCATTTAGATACTAGAAATGTAATAGTAATTTATGGTGGAAAACATACTTGGGATATGGGAACTAATTGTAAATTTTATTGTTGAGTATGTTGAAATTTATATTCAGGAAGTACCTACATGAAATAGAAAGGGAAGAAGACATTATCAACACAAAGATTACAGTTTAACTTAATTTAAAAAATAGAAACATATTTATCACTATAAGCAAACAACATTACTTGGTTTCTGGGTCCCACTGAATGCATATGAAAATTAGATATTATTTTCCATGTATGGGCAATAGCAAAAAGGTGAAGTTGCATGTTTCAGTGAAGACTTTCCTTATAAAAAAAGGTTGTATTTTGTACTGCAATGCATAAATGCACAATTGAGATCTATCTACATGCATGCCATAACTTATAACTATAGTCTATAACATATCAAATTACCTTCTAAGGTTAATATTAATTAGTGGTAAACTAAACGATAAAAAAAATATAGGCTTGCAAATGAAGGAGGAGAATCCTAGAACAAAATACCAAATAATTTACCAAACCCTAAGATCTTATATAGGAGTAGCCTATCAAGCTTTTTAGTTTGTCTTTACATTAGAAATGGCCTAAGTGGTTTAGTTAATTCTAAATGTTATAAATTAGCATTAGAAAGCTAATTCAATGAAGGCCAAATTAACCATTTGGCTTATTCAATATGTGGCCTTAAGAAATTTGGTTGATAGGATAAATAAACTTTTAGCAAACTAGCTTTATTAGAAAAAATAGATGTTAGAAAATTTGATCAAGTATATAATTTGTACTAGGAAAAGTATTCTAAACTAAGAACATATTTTAGTTTATAGTAATATATGTAGCATCCTTCCTAAACTTTACTTGACAATCAAACTAGACTACTTACAAGGAGAACCCATGCACTGACAGAATCATGCAAATTCCAGTTTTCTTAAAGCTAAGATCATCATAAGTTTTCATCCCTGCAATAAGAAACATTGACACACACACACACACACAAATAGAGTAAGAAGTTAAAGATAGAATGTTAGGAAAATGGTCAACCCAGAAATTAATCCTCCCCATTTTCTTTGAAAAGTTGGCAACTTTGAGTTTCAAACCCTTTAGAGTACCTAGAAATTAATAGAGCCAATTTTTTTTCCTTCACATGAATACCAGAGAAAAAGGAGAAAGAAAATTGCATGTTACACAATACATAGACATATATATATAGAGAGAGAAAGAATAAACTAGTTTGTACATTTGTGTTTATTTGGTCTAGAGGGAAGCTTACCTGAAGAAACTACGAAAGTAATTCTTAGTTTTACTATTTTAGAACTTCAAGGTAATTTTTTCTATAGCTACAACCAAAATGAAATCAGCATAAAAATCAATCATAATCTAGTAGTCTAGACATTCTAATAAAAAGAAATAGGAAAAAAGAAACAATCTACCTTAATATTTTTCTATAGCTGCAGCCAAAATGAAATCAACAAAGATAAACATCACAAAGTAATCAACAAAGATAAACATCAACAATAGAGCACATCCCCTTCCAACAACAACAAATGGACAAGAAAACCTACTTTATTTTGTGAAAAAGATGATAAAGTAGATACATTTTACTAGATCAGGGCATACCTAGAAAATTGTTAAAACGTACTCTCTACATTGGCTGTAAACTCAAATTAAGCAAATGATTTTACACTCTTGATTATTTGTTAACCAGAATTGTTAAAGAAGCTCATAAAATCAAACTTAGTAACCTAAGTTTCGTTTATCAAACAAATCTCATATATATTCGATTATCAGAATTATGAGAATTCCTAAAATCAAACTTACATTATGGCCTCCTTTTCTCATGTTAGATCTTTTGATCAACCATTGGCCACATCAATGATTCTAAGTGTTAATTAAGAAAAGTTTAAGTTGTTAGAACAAAGCTTATGAATGATTCTATTATATTTTTAACACTAACAATGATGTGAATGACTTAAGCACACAGCTTTCAAGCTCAAATTAAATAATGTGACAAAACTTGCGAAGATGAAAAGTGTAGTAGATGGAGTTTTTTAAGGTTTAACTTACAGGTATGTATAGCCACTTGGTTTCAAAATTTTGAGCTTATGCCTATCTAGAAAATTGTTAAAATGAACTCTCTACATTGGCTATAAACCGGAATTAAACAAATGATTTTAGACTCCTAATTACAGCTTAATTATTTAAATGTATAAGCTTTTTTTCTATAGTATGTCTTTTCTCTTTTTTGTTATAACAAATGTTTAAAACATAGCTAAGTGTTGCAAATTACAATCACAAACATAAGAACTGCTCGTTTCTGGAAAATTTATAGCCATTATATACTCATTTGCACATTTAGCAGAACATAAATTACAATGGATTCACTTTGCTAGCAAATTGTACCCATAAGTGCAGTTAAGTAAACAAAGTTAAGTGTATCCATCAAATTCCTAAAACTTAAATATTAGACCAAGGCTCTTTTGTCTAAAAACTTAAACATTAAGTGGGATCCTAATGTGGGATTTAGATGGACCATTGCCAATGTCTTTGAATGGACTACCAGCATACTCTTGTGAGCATTATCTTTCCATTTTTTTCACTTCCTAGTTTCAATTTTTTCCCTTCTATCCTCAAGAATTCCCCTCCAAAAAAAGCCTAAACTAGGGATGTTAATTTTTTTTGTAATGAATTTCATTCTTAAATTTGGAAGTGATAATGGAGCAAATTTGAAACCAAATGTAAGCATCCTTGAATAGAACGTAAGTTCAAGTAGCATTGCTTAGGAAAGATTCATAATCTTAATAGAAATTAGTTAAATAAAATTTTTTGCTAATTCCTTCATTAGCTAGCAAAAATCAAATGTAACACATTTACAAAAATAAACTTACCTTCAATTAAGCTCTAATGACTGATGACACCACTAAGGTGAACTAGAGAAGAATTCAAGCTAAGGTGGAGTCCAATGAAAAAATCAGTGCTAAGATGAGGTGAACCAAAGAAGAAGTCAGGCTGAGATGGAGTTCAATGAAAAAATCGATGCCAACAGAGGTGAATCGGAGAAAAGGTCAAGCTCCAACAACCAATGACATCGCTTGTTAGCTATACGCACTGAGATTAATTGGGATTGACAAAGAACAGTAGAAACTAGTATATGCAAAAGGGGTTTTCGTTTCTGTAATTTGGGTTTTTGACATAGCAATGGTTGCCACTTAAACCGCTACTACTGTAAAAAATTCCTTAAAATATTAAGGCGGTTGTATAAACCACTGCTATCAATAATTTTACAGGTGATTTACTTAACCACTTTCAAATAACTGCCGCTAAATAGCATGTTTTTCTATAGTGATATTAGATTGTCCACTAGTCAATAGCAGTAGGATGCTACTGAAGATCAGGAGACAAATTAGTTCCTCCCTGATCTTAGGATGCAGTGATATTTTTATGTATTTGATTTAAATAATATGTTTTGTACATCATTTGATTTGAATAATATAATTTATGAATTTGACTAATTTTATATAGTTATAACTATTCATATACGTCATATGTTTAATTTTTTATTGTTTATTAGATAATAATTTTTAGAAATTATAATTAAAAAATAAAAAATAATTTTTTATAGATTTTCTAAATTAATTAATCGATGGAGATTATGTTTAAAAAATTATAATCATTTTTAAAATATATATATTCAGATAGATTTTCAACAAATAAAAAAGAAAAGTAATTTTTTTGAAAAATCCATCCCTAAAATTCTATTGAAGAAATTTGTTAAAATTTTTTTGTCAACGAAAAAATTTCTCACAATGATTTAATTGATGATCATTTTCACAATAGTGATTTTTTTTTGCAGCAAAACGGTACAAGATGATATGAACTTCTTTGGATTGTTTAGAAGTGGAAGTGGACATATCAAGAAACAACTAATTTTTTTGAGGTGTCCCATGTGGTAGTTCATTCAAATTTCATAAAATGGTCCCAAATGAAACAAATTACATTGCTAAAATGTTAATTTTAATGCCAAGGATCAGTAGACCTTTAAAGTCAATGCTGATAATTATATAAAATAAAAAGCTTAGTTTCATCAAGTGAGCACTTCAGTTTCATCAAGCGATAACTTCAGTTTCTTTATACCATCCCACTTTCAAACACTGTCAATGAGATACTAATTAATATATAAAAGATTTGATTATTCAAATTCAAACAAGACCATTATGGCTAAACAAGGATCTTTACTTATAACTAGCAATATGTCCTGCCCCGAATTTCAGGATGTGACTACCGTAGAAAGTCACTTATAGGTAATTCTTTGTAAGACTAAATCATGCCATAACATTTCTAGAACTATAAATCTTCTTTGTGGAGAGTGATTAAACCATTGGAGATGATATAGGACAAGATAGTAAATTCAAATAAAATTGACACATTTACTTAATGCTTCATCATATTTTTGACAAAAATCCGATAGAGTTTCCCCTTTTTTCTAGACCCTAGATACTAAGTCAGTACAACAACTGAGGGCTACACACCCTACTCACAACCTGTACCGTTAGACAAAATGAACACAAGCCCAAATATCACAATGTATACAATTTGTTAGGCAATAATCACATATATACATGAATGACTCGACCTAATCAACTGTCAAAATACTACTATCAATATGTATTCATGCTCCACAAAAGAAGTCTACCCAGTTAAGGAGTAGACTCTAGTCTAGATGGATAGGGATGAGTATCGAGAATGGCCTTAGGTTTTGAAACATTAAACAAAAATAAAGTAAGCTTCTTAGAAACTCAGTAAGTGAATAATTCCCCAAAAAACCAATGGTTAGTATAAATCATTTTGAAAATTAGTGTAGTATAACATATATATATATATATGTATATAAACTTCAGTTTGAAAATACCTTACTATAAAAATTTTTAGTTTATTGTGAAAGTCAACTTTAATAAATATACCAATCCTAACACTAAAATAGAAAACATAACATAGCATTGTAAAGAATACTCATCATAATATAACATAAAAGAAATTACTAAATTCTTTCTTCTACCTCAATTATCTGAATGATAGGAAAATTCAAAATTTCTACAAATAGTTAGAATCCAATGGCTAATTCCTAAAGGTAATCTTGCCCAATAGAAATCAGTCGTTGTCATTCACCTTATTATTCTAATAGATATCCTCCCCTTATTCCTCTAATAGATTCAATTCTATTCATAAGTGCACTTGAGGGTTCTCCAAAGGAATTTCCAAAGGATCGGAATTTCAATATCTTTCAATAAAGCTCAATACTAATATTTTTCATAAAATAAAACTCATTCATAGGCCAAAAAAAAAACTACAACAACAATTCACATATATCATACTAAACAATCATTCATCAATTCTAAATAGTAGTTTGGCAATCTTTAAAATTCTATTTTCGCAACATTCACACTTTTCATATATATAACTTGTATAGAACAATGTTTTAGGTTCATGGTATTCTACAACATACTTCAAATGTAATTTCACTTCTAATAGAGGTAAAAATAATTTGAAATATCAAGTTAGCCAAATTGGATTCCAAAATATAAAGAAAAAAAACCAAATTTGTACTACATATATATTTCACTTTCTAACACAGGGAACCAGTAAAATTTAAATTCTAGAAAGCCTTTAAAGAGGAAATAAAATGTTTTGATTATTAATCAAGAAAAAAGGATTAATTATCCACTCACCTTAGTTAAGTTCTTTGGAATTCATCCCCTAAATGAATGTGCCAAAATTCCAAGTGGATTCCAGGAGGTGTTAAACCGCCAAAAATTTGGATATTGGGTTCAATCTAATAATTTGGTGTAACCAATATAAGAATTTATCATAAGCTAATGCCATTAGAACAATAAGACCTAGAGTTTCAAGTTAGGATAAAAAGACAAGAACACATACTGGAATCTTTAAATGAGTTTTAGGTTCAGATAAGTCGCACTTGCTTCTCCAATGGGTTCATAAATTGAATCTAATTTAATTGTAAAAGTTCAACATTCATCACAATTCAAGGGTTAGGGTTTAATGAATAATAATTGAGGAAATATCTTAAGCAACCTTGCTAAAAATAAGGAAGGACATTTTCACTATGGTTGTTACCCTATGAGAAGCAACTATGGCCAACCAATTTGTTAGCCTAACTTGAAGCACACAAGGAGTGCTAAACAGGGTTGAATGGATAGTAGCTCAAGGGTGAAGGGGAGGTAATGTTGATGACCAAATAGGTAGCTAAAACAATCGACAAGTTTGGGGGTCTCGTCGACAAATGAGTTACACTTCCAGTCAACCAACCACAGAAAGCCGGTTGGCTTCAGTAGCAGGGGCTAGCTTAGAGGCTTGCCTCACCTGAGCTTAGTAGCACTAGCAGCAATGGTAATGGCCAGACGATAAGGACCGAACAGCCAATAGTGGAGGATGGTAGATACAGGTCGAGAATAAGCGAAATAGTAAGGGTTCAGGAGGCAAAGCAAGGACAGTCTGAGGAAGGAGCTGAGATTGGTAAAAATCAAGTAGGTGCTCACGATTAAAGCTAAGGCCATGATTAAAGAGTAAGGAAGTTATCATGATTGAAGGAGAAGGAAGTTATTGTGATTGAAGGAGAACCAGGGAACAGACTAATTGGCAATAGTAGAGAATAACCAATGCTGAGCCAGAATCAAAGCTAAGCAAAGGGCACTAGGATTGATGTAGAACAGCTAAAGCTACAAGGAGAAAAAGAAAAAGTCGAGAACATGGGAAACTGAAGGGAGAGAAGAATAATGGTCTAGCACCAAGAAAAAGAAGAAATAGGAAAAAAAAGAAAAGAAAAAGGAAAAATTACCTTTTAGTCGCAAAATAAAATTAAAACACTTACTATAATACACTTATATACAGTATTTCTCATCAAAAAAATTATGTTTAGACTATAAATTTTGTATATTTAACACATAATTTTACAAATGCACTACAAGCTTATTATTATTATTATTATTATTATTATTATTATTATTATTATTAGTAGTAGTAGTAGTAGTAGTAGTAGTAGTAGTAGCAACAGCAGCAGCAGTAGTAGCAGTAGTAGTAATAGTAGTAATAGTAATAGTAACAGTAGTAGTAGTAGCAATAGTAGTAAAATGTCACTACAAAAAAAAAAGCTATTTTCAATAGAAAATTTTGTCAAAAATTATGAAAAAAAAATCGTCAAAAATATCAATTTCCTATGAAAAATGGTCTTCAGTAAAAACATTGTTGGAAATTTTTTTGTCAAAAAAATTCGTCAAAAATTTATTTCCAATGGATTTTGAGGGGACAATTTCTTATAGAATTTTTTTCTCTTTTATCTGTCAAAATAACCATCAGTAATCCATCAAATATTCCATCTTAAAAGTTGTCAAAAATTTGTCAAAATAAATATTATTTTTTAAAAATTTTAATCAATATAATTTTTTGAAATTAGATTTTCAATTTTTTTATTGAAATATTTTTTTAAAAATAATTTTAATTAGTAAAAAATATTTTTTAATTCTAATTTCTAGAAATTAATATTTATTTTTTTAAAAAAATTAAAATACGATGCATACGAATAATTACAAATATATAAAATTAGTAAAATAATTCAAAATTTATATTATTCAAATCAATTTTGTATGAAATATATTATTCAAATAAAAATATAAAAATATAACTACAACACAATATCGGAGAAGAATTGATCATCAGTCTCTTGATTTCGGGTAGCATCCTATTACTACTACTATTGTGGGCTAGTAAGCCATCTAGCACATTTGGCTAATGGTAGTCGAACCACCAGTTGTAGTTGTGACTGTAGATATATGTAGGCGAGAGGCGATGGTAATAAGTAAGGGGCTAGTACTAGTCATATAAATAAGGAAGAGGTGGAGGAGGAGGCAGTGGATACTTGCTCTGCTGCTATTGCTAAGTCTACATAAGGTGCTCTGTTTGAGTGAAAATAACCTACATTGCTGCATCTCAGCAACAATGCACATGAGCTGCTCCAACATAGTATGTGGCATGCTCTTGGTGTGAAATGCAGTGGCCGATGTAGTCATCTCCATGGTGGCCTCAAACCCTATTCCATAGACTCATCCTTTCTTGTTCTCACTCACAACCTCCACCCATAAATCATGATTAGATGGCCTTGCCATATCACCAACCATGAGCCCTTAGAACCTCTTTACTTCTAAGTTTGCATCAGGTCCTCCTTTTCTTTTATTAAAATTCTTTTACAAATTAAAATAATTAATTATTTTATATTATAAATGTAATATTTTTATTACCAAATATACAATACATTAATAATAAAATTGCAAGAAAAGTTGCTTACATAGGATTACGTAGCTTAAGGCAAGACCCACTACTCGTCCTTCTGGGTAAAAATGCAGTGGAACAAACTATTTAGGGATGGCTCAACCCTAGTCTTAGCTATCTATATAACATGAAAATGTTCTTGGATAATATAAATTGTGATATGAATATAACTACAACAATGTAAATGACATAAATAACATTAAGTTAAAATAATATTACCATGCTCAACCATTGCTCTGCTATGGGAATGGATTTGTTAGTGTGCAAGGAAGAACCCTGTGCACCTAATTCTGAGGCCATGTTCCTCTTAATCTACTTGAACTTGGACTTGAATTTAGGATCTTTCTAATACTTGGGAAAGCATTCCTACTCATCATCCCTGATTTAGCTAGTGTTATATACAAAATTCGGATTGCTTCTAACGGATTGATGAGCTGCCCAAGCACGGTAGAGGCCCAGTCTGAAGAGTGCTCGAAACACTAAGTCTCTAGCCTGTCTTGCTGAACGGCCCCCCTTAGTTCGAGCTTGATCTCGAAAAGTGAGCTCGACCTTGTCATTAGAGAGACTTGCTCCCAAATCGAAGGATTTGGCATGCGAGGTGTGATCAGCGACGTGAGAGCTTGCTGAGCTGAAGACCACAGGAGACCAAGTCATGCTCTACCCAATGGATACTTGGGGCCCACCTGCAGGAGATAATCTATAGTAGCTGAAATAGAAGATTTAGTTTATCTATTCTATCTTGTATATTAAATGTTGATGTAATAGATTTACTGCATATACAATTACATTTGTAACCTCCTCTCCTCTATAAATATGAGGAATGAGCCCTCTGTAAAGGGAGGAAGAAACTTGTATGCTGAAACTCTATAAAAATACATTCAAAATAATACATTACAGTAGATGTATGGTCCATGCTATCCAGATTTGGCCGAACCATGTTAAAATCTTGTACCTTCTTGCTGCTCTTCCCTTCTTCCTTATGTGTTTTGTTGAATTGTTGTGTTTGAACCAGTTTATAGTTAAAGATCCCAAAAGAATCCTCCTATTGGCTGAACTTTGGATCAGAACCAGATTCCAACATCAATATTTTGGTGTCGTTTGTGGGGATCTCACCTGTTCTGGTTCGTTTCTTGCTGTAATGGCTAAGGGAAGAGCTACCAGAGCTTCAAATGCACTACTTAACCCTCCATATGAGCATGTTTCAACAATGAAATCCTCCACTACTCCCATCATCAGTACAACCACTAGCTTTCCTCCAGCCAGTTTTATCCCACCAACCGTCGCTGCCAACAGCACCGATGGAGTGTAGATTTGACTCCAACGTCAGGAAAAATTAGAAAGTATGATGGGATAATTGACAAAGGTAGTCACATTATTAGTGCAAGATGTGTTGAGACAGGCCAAAGCCATAATGCTTGTGGATGTTCTCCACCAACAGTGAGTTGGACGTCCAGGCAATCCCAACTAAGAAAATTCTCCAGCTCATTGCCCATAAGAACAGACCCCAAGTCGTAATTATGGCGATCACGAGGACCAAAGGATCCAACAATCGTATAACCAACACTCTGGGGCATGAGATCTGTTAGCTGGAGAGCTATTTTAGAAGATAACTCAGCTGGAGGAACACCTTCAAGCTCCGAGTGGTCAAGCTTACTATAAAGAACGGTCACCACTCTCTGAGGAGATCGAAACTTGAACTCTCCCCCTCAAACTCAAAGTCCCCATGATTCCATTGTATAATAGGGACTTTGATCCTTATGATCATTTGGATGCATTCAATGTTTAGATCGACTTACAAATAACTGATCCCTTAATCAAGTGTCGAGTGTTTCTGACCACATTGGGAGGTGTACCTTGGGCTTAGTTTAGAAGCCTCCTCGCTCGCTCAATTTGCAGTTAGGATGACTGCCAATAGAAATTTATCAGCTAGTATCGAGCACTGAAGAGATAACTTGTACCCCCCTATTATCTCGTTATGGTCTTTCAGCATTAGCATGAATCGCTAAAGGACTATATTGCAAGATTCAGGCTCGAAGCCAATTCAGTGGAGAATTGATCGGTTGTCGAGGCTAATCAAGATTAGAAAACTTATAAATCGAGCTACCTAAACTACTTGTAGTATAGGCAACACCGAGTTGAGCCCTTGGATCATTTTGGATAATATTAACTAGATTAGGAGGTAGAAATAAAGGGGGTTGGCAATAACTATCATAACAGCTACATTAACATGCAGAAACTAAAACAGAGATAAATAACCAACCAGCCCAAAGGAATCAACTAAACTTAAGATTAATGTATCATTGATCACTAAATATTCATTCAATTGTTGATCATATTCTATGGCCTAAAATCACAACAAGAATCCTTAAAATGATTAATGAGTTTAATCAGAACTCAGCTAATAAATAATCCAACAAAATCTCAATGCATTGCTTGTTTTTCCTATCCTCTTCCGATAACTGATCATTAATCAACAATCATATAGTCATCCAAACCAAATGAATCCATTCAATTTAGAAAACTCAGTAAAAATATAGAGGAAAGGAGAAGAAATGACAAACAATTGAATGCAGAATGAAATATCAAGATCTTAGCATTAATCTTCAAGTTAGCAACCCCTTTGACTGATTACAAACTCAGCCTCCCATGGAAGGTAGAAAACTACAAAGAAAAGAAAAGAAAAATGTCCTACACTACTCTACTATCTAATACTAAAAACTTAACTTAGAAAACTAAACAAAAAGCTTAAAACTAAAAGGACTTTGCCCAGGCCAAAGAGAAGCTAGCTGCATGGTTGGTGAGTAGGCAATGATGGCTAGTCTGGTTGCTTGCTACCACTCTTCTTGCATGTTCTATCTAATGTAGACTACTTCTTCTAATTTTCCTTCTAACTTATTGCTCTCCAGCTAGTTGAGTGTGACCTGGTGCAAGAGATGGTCCATTGGGCTCAAGTTGCATGCTAATTGGGGCCTAAAAATCCAATTCTACATAAGCCCAATTCATCAGCATTCTGCCTCTAATTTGCAGCTCTATTTGCATGCCCAATTTGCTAGATTCGATTCTAGAAGTCTTCATGAAAGTTGTATCTTTGGTCTTAACTTCCATATGGGCTTAGTTTGACCTCATTTGGACTTGTGCAGCTCTAGATATTGCCTGATTAGTGTTCAGAGGTCGAGCTGCTCGAGACAGGCTAAGGTAGCATTCTAGTTTTGAATTTAACTCCAAATTTAGATAGACAATTGTGAGATTCAGCCTTGGAGGTCTTCATTAAGTTTGTAGAGCTATGTATTAGCTTTCCTAAAAGATAAGAATTACATTAATTAGACAAGTGTAGCTCAAGTTATGACTAAAATACAGAAACTGCTCAAAATGGCTAAATTATGTAGACTTTTCCAAAATGATGCCAATTGACACTATACCATAAATATACACTAACACAGCTAAAATAAGTCATTTTTGGAACTTAAAAAGCTTAGTGAGAGGACAATTAAATGATTGAAATATTTCATTATCAAGAATCCATCTGAAGAAACTATACCAATAATAATCTTTGCGGGACTCTGCAAGGATGGAAAGATGTACAAGAGTCTGTACAAGTCCCCGGTGAAGGACCTCATTAAGTTCTATGAGCAAGCTACTACATAGATTAAGTGGGAAGAGACTTTTGACTTGGAAAGGTTTGACAGGAAGGATGAGAAGGTTAGCTCCTCTCACAGCAAGAAGAGGAGCGATATGGATTAAGATGATCACTTTGCCGACCGGACTGCGAAGAAGTCCAAAAGACCTTGAGGTGAGTAACCTTAGCACACGAACCGCTACTAGCAATATAACAGCCTATCAGATTCCCAAGATAAAATTTACCTGGTAAAAAGAGACAAAGAAAACTTCGAAAGGCCTAGACCCTTGAAGACTCCATTCAGGCAAAGGAACAGAGACGAGTTCTGTGCCTATCACAATGAGGCCAGTCACAGAACCTCAAATTGTTTGGCCTTCAGAGACACAATTGAAAACCTGATCAAAGGGGATCCTCTAAGGGAATATGTGGTACAGCTTGTGAAGCAGCAACCCCAACCTCTTCAAGGTAATGATGGCTAAGAGCTGAGGGGTTCGGTCTGAGTTATATATTGACAATGTACTTTTAAGTTCAGAATGAATGTAAATGCCTTTCCTTTGCTTCGTCAAAAGCTAAATGCCGATTGGCCTGATGTTATCATCTTTATCTCTCTACTCTGCCTTCTGCTTCCAAGTACTTGTAACATCCGTAGCTTGCATGCGTCTAAATTTTTCAAGTCTCTTATATAACTTTATGACAGCTGTGACCTTTGGTCTGATTGAGGCCCCCCTGAGCTCATTCTGGAGATCAATTGATGAATGCTTTGCCAATGCAGTTGCATGCTCGCTGAGGTGCGAAAGCACTAAAAAATACTCGCTTTGCCAGCGTAGCTGTGTGCTCACTGAGGTGCAGAGGCACTAAAAAACACTCACTTTGCCAGCACAGTTGCATGCTCGCTGAGGTGCAGAGGCACTAAAAAACACTCGCTGTGCTAGCACAGATGAGGTGTAAAGGCCCTAAAAAATACTCGTTTTGCCAGTGTACCTACGTGCTCGCTGAGGTACGGAGGCATTAAAAAACACTCGCTATGCCAGCGTAGCTGCATGCTCGCTAAGGTGTAGAGGCACTAAAAAAACATTCACTTTGCTAATGCAGCTGCGTGCTCACTAAGGTGCGGAGGCACTAAAAAACACTCGCTTTGCTAGTGTAGCTGTGTGCTCGTTGAGGTGCTTGCATAGCTGTGGAGGCACTCGCTTTGCTAAAGCGTAAAGAATTGACGATCTGATAACTTGCCTAAGACAACAAAGTCATTCTATTTCACAGCTCACATGTGACCAATTATTCATAACTTTCATGCAATTTTCTGACTATGTATAATCCTTCTGTAGATTTGACAACCCTTATGTACAAAGGTGTTTTGCTTGGAAATGTTTCACTGATTAGCTATCTAAATGTTTCGACACAAACTATGAAAGTCTATGAATGAAGAAAAATGGCAGCATTTTGCAATCACAAAAATGATCTTATTCTTTAACAAGGCCTCGACGAGGTAGAATTACATCAGGAGGAGATAAATATAGAAACCAAGCATAAGGCTATTGTTGAAAGCAGAAACGCCGACAATCGGAAGATGAACTCCCACTAGCAGGAAGATTAATGAGCCCTGCTTCTCCTTGACCCACAATTCTTCTCCAGTCTCATGCCCAGAGCAAGCCAAAAAGTCCTCAAAAATCTGGTGAGAAATGCTAGATTCTATGGAAGGACTGGGGAAAGATGATTGGAAATCCTTGCAAGACTTTCCAGTGGTCAGCCAGAGAAGTTACCTATAGAGGTCACATACAACAGACCATCCAGACCTCCAAACTACCTACAACAGACCATCTATACCTTAAAAGAGCTTCATCAAAAGCTAAGCCACCATAAACATCGATAAGAGATTCTACTATAGCATCCATCTGGTCATCCCATGTAGAAGCAAGAAGAGCTTCTCATGCCTTATAAGCTGATCCAGGTTCAGTGGAAAACCCAGCAGATAATTGGAAATCCTAGATCGAATGATACGGGAAAAATAAGGCTGCCACGCCAACGGCCAGAGATCACGAATAGTAAGAGATATGGTCTGAGGCAAAATGAAAAGATAGAAATGAAATCTGAAGTGACAATATGAACAGGCAAAGACTTTGACTAGAAATATGGATAATGATCCAGGAAAATGGCAACTCCCAGCGCGCGAAGTAAGCTGAGAGTTAGGGGGCTTATGTTATATACAAAATCTGGATCACTTCTAATGGATTGACAAGCTTCCCAAGCGTGGTAGAGGCCTAGTTTGAAGAGTGCTTGAAATGCTAAGTCTCCAGCCCGTCTCACTAAATGGCCCCCCTTAGTTAGAGCTTGACTGTGAAGAGCAAGCTCGACCTCTTCATCAGAGTGACTCGCTCCTAGACCGAAGGATTTAGTGTGCGAGGTACGATCAGTGACCTGAGAGCTCACTGAGCAGAAGACCACAGGAGACCAAGTCATGCTCTGCTCAATGGATACTTGAGGCTCACCTGTAGGGGACAATCTACAGTAGTCGAAATAGAAGATTTAGTCTTTCTATTCTGTCTTGTACATTAAATGTTAATGTAACAGATTTACTACATATACAATTACATTTGTAACCTCCTCTCCTCTCTAAATATGAGGAAAGAACCCTCTGCAAAGGGAGGAAGAAATTTGTATGCTGAAACTCTATTTCCCGAAGCTTCTCCTGACAGCTCCATCTTGTTTGCTCTCTAACCGACCTCCTTTCTTTGGTGATTTCCTTCTCCATCTGGTGTGGTTGTAGTCTAGTGGAGTTATAGCTGATCATCTTCCTTCTTTTTTTGGCACTTCCTCCTCATGCCCAAGCCGAAGCTGATCCTTTGTTTTCAAACTATAGCGCCAGCCACTTCTATCTTCATTTCTCCATCGTCCGGCCAGCTTCAGGCTGCCAGCCACCTTCCTTCTCTGGCATGCCACCCTTCCTCCATACGGCTAGTAGCACATTCTTCCTTTTTTGTTTAGCAATTTGATCAATAGCCAAATAAGCTCACCACCTAGCCAACTCTAAGCTCTCCACTTACACTTTGGAGGGTGGTAAGTAATCCTAGAACAAAAGATTTATTTTATAGCTTACCTATATTAAGTTTTTAAGATAGGTTAGTTAAAATCCTTATTGTGCAAAGTTAAAGAAAGATGAAAATTTTCTTATGGATTTATTCCAGATAAATTCTTATTAATGAACCAAGCATACTAACATCAGATCTTTAGAGATCTGGTTGAAAAATCCAACTAGGTTGAGCAGCTCGATTTTTCCAAGTTAGTCGATCTAGCTTTTATGGAAATTTTAAGGTGAGTGGACAATCCTCCTCACTTAATAATCTCATTTGTAAATATGAAATAATTTTATTATATGAAATGTTATAAATCCTTTTAAATAATGAAAATTTTCCATCTATTAAAGTGGTTTCAAAAGTATATTTATATGTTGTATGTGAACATGGTTTGTCGTGATAAAATTATGCATTTTCATCTTGATTCATGTTATTGAAATTGGCTATTTTATTGTTCTATGTGATGAATGGATATGAAAA